>VDFB02000363.1:76225778-76483816 GCA_007258455.2 Sequoia sempervirens | reverse complement strand
GATATAGAGAGATAGAGGGGGATGGTGAGAGAGAGAGATAAAGAGATATATGGGAAGAGAAAGAGGGATGGAGATATATGGGAAGAGAAAGGAAGAGAGGTGGAGATAGAGATTCGATGGATAGGGGGGATAGGGAGGGAGAGATGGTGAGAGATAGAGAGGGGGAGATAGCTAAGAGGGGGATCAAGGAGAGAAAGGGATATTGGTAGGTAGAGGAGAGATAGAGAAGAGGGGGAGAGAGGGAGAGATAGGTTGAAGAGGAAGAGAGAGAAAGGGGGGAGAGGGAGAGATAGCTCAATAGATAGAGGGGGAGAGGGAGTGACATAGATAGTGGGAGATATAGAGAGATGATTATATTAATTATATTATAATAATTATAATATTATATTAATTATAATAATTATAATATCAATTTAATATTATAAATTTAGCTAATATTATAATATTATATCTTATAATATTTATAATATATTAATATATTAATATTATATATTATAATAATTATAATATTATATTAATATTATAAATTTAGCTAATATTATATAATTATATATAATTTATTATGTAAAATTTAACAATATGACGCCACAATTTTCATTTTAATTGACATAATCAAAACCTAGCTCATCAATTGGAGAAGTGAGTCGCGCGCCAGGAGGAAAGGTTGCAGGAAGCCCAGGGATTGAGCTTGCTTGGCTACAAAATTGGAATTTTTGTGATTTGTTTTGTTGTGAAGGCCTCTACATCTCGTCCCTCGCCAAAATGGTCCATATATTTCATCTAAAATTTATGAATCAAAGTGCTATAGGGTTTTTTATTTGATTTGGTTTGTCTTCAATGCCGATGGTCCATTATATTGTGTTCATTTCACCTTAGTAACTGTACATTGTTTGAAACATTTGATTGAATCAACATTGTGCATTCACATTATATCGTGGTGTCATGTTTCTTCCTTTTCATACTCAGCCTCATTACTAGGTATTGCAATTTTGATATTGTTGGCATTCTTAAATCACATGCTCTTTCCTTATATGGATGCCTCTCAAGTTATGACATTTCATGGAGCATGGAAGATTCATACGCCACAAATTCCTCTCCTTAAAAGTTACTTGCTACTATAGTTTAATACTCAACACCTAAAACCACTAAATACTACTCAAAACAAAACAAACAACCAAAGCATTTTTCATACATGTCTACCAAAGTATTTTATCAAACAGTTGACTGCCTTGCTGCTATGGGCTAAAAGCCTAAAAAAAGTGCTTTTGCACAGGCTATGGGAAAAAATCTATCAAAGCATAATAGCAATAGCATAGACAAGGCAGTGAATTATTTGGAAAAATGCGTCAAATAATTATGGTCTCATGGTGATGGAATTCCACGATGAATGCCTATGGCTATGGATTGTCATGGCATTCCATCTTCATGAGACTACATTTCTTTGAGGCATTTTTTCAAACAGTTCATTGCCTTCTATGCTACAACATTTTTCATACATGACTACCAAAGCATTTTATCAAACAATTCACTGCCTTAATGCTATGGCTAAAAGCCTAAAACAGGTGCTTTCGAACAAGCTATGGATGCTTGGAAAAAATTGTCTATGCATAATAGTAAGCAATAACATAGACAAGTCAATGAACTGTTTGAAAAAATGCCTCAATGGTGATGTAATTCCATGAAACGCCATGTACAAGGTAGTGAACTATTTGAAAAAATGCCTCAAAGAAATGTGGTCTCATGGTGATGGAATGCCTCAAAGAAATGTGTTTTCATGGTGATGAGGCATTCCATCACCATGAGACCACATTTCTTTGAGGCATTTTTTCAAATAGTTCATTGCCTTGTATATGGCTTGTCATGGCATTCCATCACCATTGAGGAATTTTCCATCACCATGGGACCACATTTCTTTAAGGCAAGCTCTTGGGAATTTTTTTATTACCTAGAATTATCCTTGAAAAAAAACAAGAAGAGCAAGCTCATTGTTGACAAAAGGAATATATTCAAGGATACCAACATATGCCTCACTAGAATGAGAGTCCTCCAATTTGTCAAGAATCTCATCTAAAGTATCAAATTCATTCTCGTAAATTTTTCTATTGTCTATTTTATTATTTCCTACACAATCAAGGATGGAATTCTATTAGCTACAAGTCTATTAATATTCTTACAAGTTTATTAATATTCTTAAGAATTTTTGGGCCATGCCTTCTTTGATGACCATCCATTTTACATAGAAAACAAGCATTCAAACCTCTCAAAACTTCAATATCATGTTTATTTTGATTATCACTCAATTGAAAGCACAAAATATGTAGAATACACTCATCAGATTTAAGAGATATAAAAACCCTAGAGTTAAGATGGGGAAGAGTAGACCTTGTTTCTTCCACTTGCAACACATTACCCTAAGATTTGAGGACTTGAGGGATAAAAGTTCACATCTAAGTAGAGATATTTTAAAATTCTAACCACCTTAACATATAATTGGCTAAAGCATTACATAGGGTAGAATCGAGGGTTCAAAGATGGACCTGAAAATAAGATTTCCCATATTCTAAAACTCTTTCTTTTAAAACTCTTGAATGCATACCATGATTTTTGAAGAAGAAAGTGAATAAATCTTTATGTATCATTCTATAGAAAGAAACATAGACAAGGAAGTGAACTGTTTGGAAAAATGCCTCAAAGAAATATGGTCTCATGGTAGTGAATCAACCTACTCTTGGCTATCACACTTTTACTTATCAAGGAAAAATATTATGATAGTGCATTCAAACTGCCCTTTATGTATACAAACAACCAAAACAACTCCCATCACAAATGAGATAGCTTCCAAAAACTCTTAGGAAAATAATTAAGGTCTTCTAGCTGCTTAATCTCATGGAGTGTCATGTATATGCTTTTTTATTTCATCATAGTCCCAAATCTCCCCTTTTGACATCATACAAGACCTACCCCACTATTATGCTTTAGAATGCACCATTTTATTTCACATTTTCCTTTACATCATATTGCCATTTGAACCCTAATGAGGATTTTAAAAGATTCTCTAAAAGGTTTTTTTTCTACTTGATCTTATTGTAGAAGACTACTCTTTAATCTTCAGATTTGCCACCTAATGCATTTGTCACTATTCTTGCTTTTCAACCTTGGATCTTAAAGGAAATTTGAACCACCTTCATAGCTTCTTGTACATGCCTTTTCATTCATAGTCTTCATCCTTGTCAAAAATTCCAAATTTGTTCATTTATCAAGGTTTACACTTCCAAAGATATGATATAAGGGATACAGATGGGATCATGTCTCAAATGATTTTGGCAGAATAGGTACCTCTCAGTCTTTAGCTTTCAATGAAAAAGATATCAACATAGACTCATGTTCCCATATTCAATAATAAAGTGAGCTTTGGAATGATATAAAATCCTCTATTAAAAAAAGGACGACAAAAACTAATCAATATCAATTTCCAGAGGAACTAGTGAGCAGGGGAAGCTTCTTTAGATGATCAACTAGATGATCAAACCACCAAATTAGCACAACTCTCTCAAATACTCTTTAAGTGGACCTTTCATATCCACTATTCCTTTAAGGAAAAGACCCCCCAACTAGGGTTGTTGTACTCAAACAATCAAGAGGGCTTGTATCCACTTGGATCATGTCAAATAGGACTAAACCAAACCATGACACTCAAGTTTGCACTTAGGAAACTCCATTTTCTCATCACTATAACCACTAGGCCTCTTTACCACCAACTTAGCACAACTCTCTCAAATACTCTTTAAGTGGACCTTTCCAATCCACTATTCCTTCAAGGAAAAGACCCCCCCAACTAGGGTTCTTATACTCAATCAATCAAGAGGGCTTGTATCAACTAGAACTTGTACTTAAAAATGATTCATCAAACCACATGCCTCGACCAAGAGAGGCTTATTTCTATCTTCAACCAACCTTCCCGAAATCCCACAACTGAAATTTGAATTGGTTGTATGTTGGGAACTAACAAAACACCATTTAGACACCTAATTGCCTAGTTAAGGCAAGTTAATACAACTTCCACAAGCCCGAATACAAAGAGCCTTCAAGAGGTGTCAAAAGGCATCAAAACCATTTCAAAACACCAAGGAAACTCCCCTCAAGCACCTAGTTGCATCATGGAATTTTGATTCTTTAATTTTCCAAGGTGCACTAAGCTTACAAAGTGAGGATGGAGACCTTGTGATTACATTGAAACTTATCACCAAGACTCAAAACCTACTACAAGCCTTTGAAGAATCAAAATGTTGTTGTTTCAAATGACTATGAGCACTAACTTTCACTATTTGAAGATGTTGAAACCTTGTCATAGAGAACTAGAACATTGATGCAACCACTCATCCTACCTTAAAACATACCAAAAGTCTCCAAGCAATTAGACATAGCAAGATTTAAGATGACTTAAACAATTTTTATTGCCAAAGCATAAACTTATGATGACTTAACTAGTCTTAGTACACACTCCCTCCCCATTAACCACTTAGACATATGGATTTTATCAGTGGACAGCTGAACCACCTCACATGTGCACCTGAATTATGTCTATTAGTGTTCTAATTCATCTTTTTCAAGACAACTTAAACCAAAATATTATATATGGTGAAACCATTCTTCTGCACAATACATTTGAGGCCTTGGTTGTGTAACTGGTGGACCATAGTCACATTTAACACTTGTTACAAAGTTTAAAGTCATTAATTGCAAGGGACAGTCTCCTCCATACATTGATTTGATTTGTGATGGACACATTTGGACAGTAGTAACAATAACTTGCAATCTATCAAGACTTGATTACCTTATAACTAGTCAAATTCTAGTGATGAAATGATAGATTAATCATAATGTCACCTTGGGATCACATCACCATGAAAGAACTTCATCCAACATCCTTATGAGTGCAGGTACCACCAAATAGGTATTTATCAGATCTGTCTTCCTTGAGCGAGGGAAATTCAGGAAGAGAAGAGGAAAGTGAGACATGTAGCAGGTCTAAAAGAGGGAGATCAACTAGAGGTCAAAAGATTAGAAGAAATTTTTGTAAACGTATGGAATTTTTTCTTGCTAAAGGGGGCTCATGTTCTTATGATGATGAGAGCATAGGCGACATCGAGGTGCCCTTAAGGTACAAACATCTACGAAAACAATGGGTACCTAGGGAACTTCCTCCAATAAACATTGATTTTTGTGTCAACAAGAGGATATATCGCATAGCACCATCATCATTACATGGTTTGGGCCTATTTTGCATGGATGACATAAAGGTCTGTTACGACAAAGTTACTGAATTGATGGATTATGTTGGACCCTATTACAGTTACAAAGATTGGATGCAACTGGTTTGATATACACAAAGTATGCGTAGGTATGCACTGTCAACAAATTATATACAACTAAAAGATAAGGATCAAAATAAAGGAGTGGTTGTGTACATTGACAGAAGGCCAAAAGCATCAAGGAATATTACAAGGTTTATAAATAGTATACGACTTGGGTCAACAAATAAGAAACCCAATTGCATATTTGAGGCACGCGAGGGAAACAATGTATTCGTATGTGAGATAAAATCAATAACTGTAGGGGAAGAGTTGCTAATCAATTACAATTTGAATCATTTAGATACAAACACAGTTACTATGGGGGTGGTACATAGTATATTCCATTTTACCCAACCTCTAATTAATGACTCCAATATACCATTTTATTATTATATTTTTTTCGTAAGTCTATTGGTTTCATTTTAGTAATATTTTTTTATATTTAATTTTTTTCACAGCGAGACATTGATCGTACAAGGAAGGCTTCAACCTAGACCACAAATCGCGATGAACCTTCAGGCACTTCTACCCGACAAGTTTACCTCATTGTAATTGTACAAATTAGAAACGAGCAAAATGTTTTATTATTATGTTTTTTTCATAAGTTTTTTGGGTTAATTTTGATATTGTTTTAAATATTCTTGTTGTAGACAGCTGATCGGGGAAAGGTACCGGTAGTAGAGGAGAGCATCCATAGTTCAAGGTGTAGTCACTATTATTGGATGATGACATCGCATATTCAACAAACCCTCTTGATATGATAAGGAAGACACAAAAAAAAATGCAATGAATAAATCCTTCAATTGTTATTCATAGTGCCTCAAACAAATGAGATAAGAGAGAGGGTTAAAATATTGTCTGAGAGTACAAAACTTGTAAGTTGTCATGAGGTCTTTAATTATAACATAAGTTCATTCATGGTTTTATAATTTGTAATCTTTTATGTCATGAACTAAGTATGTGTTGTTTTTACAGAATTTTTTGCATCCTCATGATGTTGTTGTCCATGATCAGGGTACTGTAGGTGCTGCCTGTAGAGTAGGGGTTGGTACAAGTGTCCATCCTGATCTTCCTACACATACATCACATGATCATTTGACCCCATCATTTGTGCCTATATTGTCAACTGAAATGTCGACAACACATAATATGCACGCATCGGGTAGTATTGGTGATGCATAGGCCACTAGTGTTGGTGATGTTTTAGCAGCATTTCCTGGATCTTCCTGTATTACTAGTACGGAAAAATTTCTAGTCACATTTGTGGTGATCGAGGATTTCATTCACATAAAGATATAGAAGGTCCCAAGTAATTTTTTTTTTAATTATTATTATATATAATCCAATTGAAATTTACTTATTGATCACTCTTTTTAGACTAATGATCTCATGATCATTTTGCAGGAAATGATATTTTTTATAAACATATAGGTGATATAACATTGGAGCTCTTTGGGCCCACCATACGTACACGATGGAATGCCCAAAATAAAGATTTAAAGGATGAGCTCATTAACCATTTAGTTGCGTTGTTCGGTGATAAAAAATTCAACCAAACGAAGGTCCTTAAGAAAGTTGGTACATATCTAAAGTATGTGAGGGACCAATATAGGTGACATCTAGAGAAGAACAAAAAGTACAAGTGTCCCCCCATGATTTTGAAGAGGGAGTGGAAGGACCTAGTGTCAAATGGAAAGGAGAAGGCTAAAAAGAAAAAAGGAAAGACACCATCGGGCCAAGGAAGGTATGTGATACTATCAACAATGTAATTATATACTGATTACTCTTTCTTTTTTACATAATCTAATGTATTTCAAACTTTTCATAGGCTGCCTGACACATCAAAGGCAACAAAGGCAAGACTAGAAAAACACGGGCAACACAAACTTGGCTCTAGTGGTTATATGAAATTAGCCACAAGAATTGTAAGTATCAATAAATGAAATATTGCATCCAAATAATAAATTGCAAACAATTTTGGCTTTATCACACCATAGAAGCGAAATTCATGATCTTATGCAAAAATGCAGGGCTCTGAATTCAACAGAGCACCCACAAAAGAGGAAATGAAGATTGCCTTCCAGGATGGCTATGAAGCCGTGGCTGAATGCCTAAGAGTCTTGACTAGGAAAACATAATCTTCCATTGCATCTGACATGTAGGTAAATAAAATCAATTAATTTTATTTAAAATTGAATACTTGTGCAATCTATTCAATATTAATTTCCACCATAAAGTAATTATGTGCTTATTTGTTTTAAATAGATAGATAATGATAATACTGCACCTGACATTGGAATGCAGCCCGGTGAGGGTGGAGTAGAACCTACAGATGAAGGTCATGGTGTGCAACCCAGTACTGGATGTATTCATGCACTCTACAAAACACAATATGGATTAATAAAATTAAACATCTTTAATTGCAATTGGTGTGTTAATTAATGTAACCTTTCATGTTTCAACTTTAGAGCATGTAGAGCGTGATCGACATGTTGAGCATGATCAGGCTAGAGAAGATTAGGAACATGATGTGGCCCCATCAGGTAAAGAGGACCACTCTAATGTTCTCTTAAACATATTTAATTACAATTGGTGTATTCATTAATGTAACCTTTCGTGTTTCAACTCTAGATCAGGATTTAGAGGGTGTTCAACATGTTGAGCATGAGGCTATACGACAAGATCAGGAACATGATGTGGCCCCATCAGGTAAAGAGCACCACTCTAATGTTCTTTTAATTAATAAAATTTATGTAACAATAATAACAAAACATATCAATTTAACATTTATTTGTTATTGCAATAGACCCCCCTTAAAGCGGCCTCCACATCGTGATCAGTACATGACTAGGCGTACATTAAGATCACGAGCAGAGGGAAAAACAACTGAAAGGGGGATAAATGATTTAGAAAATGATACTCCACTTTAGCTTTTTTTAGCTTCAAAATTAAAGAAACAAAAAAAAAGTGATTGTAATGATATTATGACAACCATATTTTTGATAATATGTAACAACTGAATGAATGAATGTGAATATGTTAATGAATGAATGTTATATGTTATTAATGGATGAATGAATGAATGTTATGTGTTATTAATGGATGAATGGATGATTGATGTTATATGATCGGGTATGGGGAATTGAGAGTGATGTGAGGGGGGAGGGAAGGGCCAAATGAGCTTCCACCGTCACGTGGCTGGCCCTGTTAAGTAGAGAATATTAAACTATTCTCGAAACAAAGAGAAGCTCAATCCAACTACATCCAAGTATCTTTTTAATTCCTCTATCTTTCATCAATCTCTTTACTATTTGAACCTCGTACAAATGTTTTACATGAAGAACCCATTATTGTGAAATGTGCCTCCAGTTGAGTAATCTAGATCCATTCTCTACATCATAATTTCAAGTTGTTTCCATTCCAATGTTTTGAGTTTAGTTTGTTTGTATGGATTTGTATGAATACCACATTATGTTGTGTGTGGATTTGGTTTCAAAGCTTTGTTTCTTTTGTTTTTTAGTGGTGACATAACTCTAAAATTTGAATTTTTATGCATAACAAGATAGCGGAAAAATTGACAGCTCTAAAGGATTTAGAGGCTCAATTGAGATAGATACACAGATATTTGGATCTTGTTGTTGATGGGAGGCTTCCACTTAACCATGAAATTTTGTACCATCTGCAGGTATGCAAAAATTTCTCTACTTACATTCATTCAACTTACTATCTTCCTTACCAAAATCTACCCTTGTTAAGCCACAACCATAACTAGATGATGTAGAGTCAAGGTGGAGGAGACTCAAACAAATCAAATTTCAGTAGAGGAATAAGGAATACCATTTTATAAAGAAACCATGGAGTGTAGATAAAAGTTTAAAAGGGAAGTCAAGTATGAATAAAATTATGGATAGTGAAACGTGTACTTCCCTCAATATATTGAAATAAAGGATAGTAATAAGTCCTTATGATTATCATAAAGGGCATTTAGATGTAACAAAATACAAGTCTTTCCATTTCTTATTCTCCATGTCTCATATTGCTAGGACTAGAGGATTTATTTCCAATTTATCATATAGGAGAATACACCTATGGTTCAGATGCATTCCTTTGTATAAATTGGAAGGTATAAGATGTAGAAAATGCATATAGATATTACTTCCTTTACTTGAATTCTACACCTTGATGGATGGATGAGTTTTCTTTTAGATTCTATACTTACTAAATTATCTGTTCTAGTAAATTTGGAATGCCCAAAAGGATAGTCATTCCAAACGGTCTAAAGAGGGGAAGAATTATGTGATAATTTTGGTCATAGGTAGAAGGAAATGAAGCAAGAAGGACAATCAAAGGCAGTCTAATGATAGTCAAGCCACAATGTACATGGAAGAGTGGGCAGTACTTTCAAATGAGTAGTCCTAAGTTCACATGGAACAAAGGATATAACCTTGAAATATACCATAAGGGAAGTCAAGTTCAAAGAGATCATTGTCATAGGTATGTAGATCATAGAGGATCACTATCATTCAAGAGGATCACAGTCATAAAAAGAAGATCATAGCTAGTTGTATGAAAATCAGGTGCAGTTTAAAAGCCATGAGGATAGTCTTACATAAGGGAGGCATAAAATAGTTGAAAACAATCATTATGAGCATCCATAATGCAAGGGG
Source organism: Sequoia sempervirens (assembly GCA_007258455.2). Classification (NCBI taxonomy): domain Eukaryota; kingdom Viridiplantae; phylum Streptophyta; class Pinopsida; order Cupressales; family Cupressaceae; genus Sequoia; species Sequoia sempervirens. Next base: position 76,473,795 of record VDFB02000363.1, on the reverse strand, counting down.
ATGAGTTAAGAAAATATAAGCTGATGGCGCTCGACCACTCTACCTACCAAGATAGGGCGTCCATGCCCTAGCTCATTTCCTACACTTTTCTAGCTTCTGCGTTGGGAGGGGGGTCTGTTCATGCATTTGGGGGGTGTGGGTGGTGTTTTTCCTTTCTGTTGCTTCTTTCTTTCTCTGCCTCGTGTGAGGACTCGTCACTGGTGTATGCAATGAGTCTAGTGTCGTTGGGAGCCGTGTGTGTCTTGCGTGGAATAGCCCTTGGGGCCTAGATTGCCTTCCTTGTACGACCTCTTTTTGGAGGTGCCTCTGCACTTTGCTTGCGTTTAGTGGTGCAAGTGGGCTGGGGTTTTTTGATACCCTTGTTTTGGTTCTTTATTTTTTGAGGGCTTGTATGCTCATTGTGACTTGGGTTTAATGTCGCATGGGGAGACCTTGGGTGCTTGCCCCAAAATGGACTTTTGATCTACAATCGGCATGAAGTCTCCTACGCATGCTTCAAATATTTTCAATAATAATTTGTATTTGTCGGAACTGGGGCTAGATGGAGTGGGTTTGTCTAGTGGGGCTCGGATCATGAAAATCAATGGATGCTTGGAATGTTGCAAGGAGAGGCCAAAACTTGTTATCCCATTGGAGATGGTTGCAGAGGATATTGATTATTATTCGAGGCACTCTTTTTATTGCAATTTTTTGGGTATGCGGATATCGATGCAATTTTTAGAGTCTTGGGCCTGACAGACTTGGATGCCAGAGGGTGAGATGGATATAAAGCTTCTGGCGAATAATTATTTCATGGTTACCTTTGATTGCATGGCGGATCATAACAAGGTTTTTGAAGGGGGTCCCTACTTCTATAACCAGGTTGGTTTGTTTGTTAAACCATGGCATGCTAGTTTTAACCCTGCTGAGGAGCTTCCAACTCGAGTCCCGGTGTGGGTTCGACTTCCGCGATTTCCTGTGGAATGTTGGTGAGATGATGTTTTGCATTTGTTGGGGTCAATGCTCAGGAAGCCAGTTGGTTCTTCACAACAGACCTATTTTAAAAAGGTGATAACTTTTGCTCGTATCTATGTGGAAATTGACTTAAGTAAGCCATTACCAGATTCTTTGGATATGTCTGTGGGTCCTCATTCCTAGGTGTAGTCATTGTATTATGAAACTCTTCCATTTCGATGTCGTCTCTGCCATGAGTATGGTCACCTATAGCAAAGATTCCCAAGGGCTAGGCCTGTTGAGACCCATTCTTCTCAACCTCCTCACAACCCACCTAAGGAAGATAAGGGAAAGGATCCCATTCCTGGGGATGGGGTTGGTCTAGATGGTTTAGCCCCTATTAGGAATCGTAATAGAAACCGAGGTCAAAAGAGGACCTTGAATGAAAGACAAGATGAAGAATTTTTTAATAGATTCAAGGTTTTGGAGGATCTTGGCCAGCAGGAAGTGAATCCAAGCTTGGTAAACTTGGATTAGGGTATTGTGTGTTCTGGGTAGGAGGATCCTCCTTTTGGGGTTACTCAGGATACACATGATTCCGGAGCTTTGCAAATGGTGACTGACCTTCAAATGGATGTCCAGGTGGAGCCGGTTTCCACTGGGGAAATGAAGAAGAGTGGGGGTGACAACTCTATTCTGGCTTTGCATGCAAGTTCAGATGTAGGTAAGAATCTCAAGTCTTCTCCTTCTCCTTTGGGTCTACATCAAAAGGATCTCAAAAAAGGGTTGGGGGAGAAATCTTCAAAGCTTGGAAGGAAAAAGGATATGGAAAAGATTAAGTTAGCTAGGGAAACTTCGGTGGAGTCTGGGTCAGTTAAGACTTTGGATTCACACTTCTCAAGCTCTCTGAAATGATTGTTCTATCATGGAATGCAAGGGGCTTGAACAATATCCCTCGACAAAAGGTTGTTCATGAATTGGTTAGAAGTCAATCTCTTGATATTTTGTTCTTGCAGGAGACTAAGTTATCTGTTGAATGCATGCTTGGTTTATCTCCTAAGTTGTGGAGAAGTGGTGAGTGCCAATGCATTGGTGCTCAAGGGTTTGCAGGTGGAGTGGCTTGCCTTTGGAATCCGCAAAAGATCCACCCTCTTTGGTGGATGTCTAGCAAGTCTTCTATCTCGACGATTGCTTCTTGCTTTGAGACTGGGGAGTCTATCCTCCTCACTAATATCTATGCACCTATTGAGTTTTAGGGTAAGCAATTTTTGTGGGCTCATATTCAATTTTTTTGGAGTATGGTGCCTTTTTATCCTTGGATTATGGCTAGTGACTTCAATGCTATCTCTAAGTTGGCTGAGAAGCGGGGTGGTATTGCAAGGTTGGAGCCTTCTGCTTTGCTTCTTCAGGACAATATTTCTGCCTTGAATCTTGTTGATGTTAAGCCTAGTAATGGTCTTTTCACTTGGAGAAATCGAAGGCTTGGGGATCACTGCATTTCTGAAAGACTTGATCAGTTTCTGGTGTGTTGTTTTTGGGTTGGTGGCTTGTGGCCTTCTAGCTTAGAAATTTTGGATTGGAGGGGGTCTGACCATTGGCCTATCAAGCTTGTTGTCTCTTCAGCTCATGTGCCTCGATCGCCCCCTTTTAAGTTCCAGCTTATGTGGCTACATGAGCCCTTTCTCTATGATTATTTGGCCAAATGGTGGAGAAATGGTAGACCCACTTTTGGTACGACAATGTATAATTTTGCTAAGCTTCTCCAATTTGTTAAATATTAGCTTAAGTGTTGGAACCAATAGTGCTTTGGGAAAAATTTTCAAGCTAAGTTTGCTGCCCAAGCTGAGTTAAATATCATTACGAGGGTGATCAGGGAAATGGTGTGACTGCTAATTTACTTCAAGAGGAGGCCAGGGCATTGAAAGTACTAGAGGAGTGTGAATTGCATGAAGAGATCTATTGGAAACAGAAGGCACAAATTGAATGGCTTCAGGAGGGAGATAAGAATACTACCTTCTTCTTCAATTTAGTCAAAGCTAGGCGATATGGGAATTCAATTTCAGTTCTGGTGAAAGACACTGGTGAGCCTCTTTCCTCTTTTAAGGATATTTCATGTGAAGCAGTGCAGTATTTTGATTCTTTATTCAGGGAGGATCCCCAGGGGGCTCCTGATGAGGAGGCTCAAGTTCTGTCTTGCATCCCTTCATTGGTTACTATGGAGATGAATGAGTTTCTTATGAGTGATATCTCGATGGATGAGCTAGAGAGAACAGTGTTCTAGATGAAGAAAGGGAAGGCTCTTGGTCCTGATGGCTTTCTGGTGGAGTTCTTTCAAGATTTCTAGGATATTATCAAGCTGGATTTATTGGCAGTGGTCTAGGAATCTCAGATGAAGAAGCAGATGTTACGGGCTCTGAATTCTACCTTTTTGGCTCTTATCCCCAAATGTGATGGGGCAGATAGGCTAAGTCAATTTAGGCCCATTTCTCTTTGTAATGTGATTTATAAAATTATCTCTAAAATTATAGTGGATAGGCTGAAAAAATGGCTCAAAGTGTTGATCTCTGAGGAGCAGAGTGGTTTTGTGGCGGGCAGACAAATTTTGGATGGGGTGGTTATAGCTACGAAAACCATTCATTCTATGGCCATTTCTAGGGATAAGGCAATGTTCATTAAGCTGGACATGGCAAAGGCTTATGACAGAGTTCGTTGGTCCTTTCTTCGAAAGATCCTTGGGGCCTTTGGCTTTGGGGATGAGTGGATTCAATGGGTCATGAGTTGTGTTACTTCAGTATCCTTCTCTGTTTTAATTAATGGTGAGCCCTCAGAGTTGTTTTGTGCTTCTCGGGGTCTGCGTTAGGGCGACCCAGTTTCTCCATATCTGTTCTTGCTTCTTGTTGAAGGTCTCGGTCGGTTGTTGAAAAGGAATGTTGAGATGGGTTTCATTCAGGGGTGGCGATGGGGGGTAATATTCCCCCATAGTCTCATTTGCAGTTTATGGATGATACTATGCTGATGGGTATGGCTACAATCAGGGAGGCTACAAACTTGCGTGTTGTGCTGGATGTTTATCTTCTTGCCTTGGGTCAACGAATTAATGAAGATAAGTCCTCAATCTTCTTCTTCAATACTCCTGGTCCTATCCAGCGGAGGATTGCTGATATCTTAAGGTTTCAGATTGGATCCCTTCCTTTGACCTATCTTGGTATTCCTATCTTTGTCAAAAGGATGCCTAGGGACTCATGGCAAAGTATTTTGGATAAGCTTCGGACAAAAGTTAACCATTGGACCCACAGATGGTTCTCCTTTGCCGGTAGGGTTCAGCTGATCAAGTTTGTGGTTCAGGCTCTCCCCATTTACAAATGTTTGATCTAGGTGGCCCCGGTTGGTTTTGTTCAAGAACTTGATGCTTTAACTAGACAGTTTCTTTAGGCAGGTAATTTAGTATCCTCCAAATGGAGTTTGGTTAGATGGGAAATTGTTTGTAGCCCGAAGTAATGTGGCGGTCTTGAATTAAGGCAGTTATCTTTGTCTGGGATAGTGCTTGCTACTAAACTATATTGGAGGTGGTGTGTGGAGTAGGGTTAGACCTAGGCCAGGATTTTAGCCCACAAATATTTCCCGGGGATCCCTCAGATGGATATTCCCCGCTATCCCTTGGTGGGGAAAGGTTCAGTGATTTGGGATACGCTCAAGAAAGGGGCTGCTCTCGTTAAGGATGGGTTGTTTTGGATTTGCAAAAGTGGGTTAGAGGCTCACTTTTGGTTGGATTCTTGGGATGGTTTTCCCCCTATTGTGTCCAGTTTCCTCACCTATTGCCCCTCTATCAAAGATTCATTGTGGTTGGTTGGGTTAGGGTGAGTGATTTTAAGTCTATGTTTGTGCATGGCCAGTTGATGGTGGCTAGGTGGAAGATTCCCGAGGAGTGGCCTGCGGTTGGTATGGAGGAGGAGTGCGCGGAATTGCAACGCATCCTTTCTAGCAGGAGTTGTAGCTCCCTTCCGGATGGAGATGTTTTATCTTGGTCCGCCAACCCTAAGGGTGTATACACTATTGCCTCTGGCTATCATGTTCTTTTATCTCACAAGTTGGACAGGGTGGAGGTTCATTGGTGGCAGAGAGTTTGGGTTAAGTTTTCTTGGACAAAGTGCAATTGTTTTATTTGGACTTTAGCCTGGAAGAAGTGCTAGACTTGGGACAATATTCATAAGCAGGATTTTAGGGCCCATCCATGTGTGTTTTGTGTGGGAATGGGGAGGAGGATTCTGCTCATTTGTTTTTTCATTGCTCTTTCTCCTTGAGGTTGTGGCATTTTTGGTGGGAGGCTTGGAAAAGCCCTTATGTTCATGCTTCCTCCTTGGTGGATTTTTGGAGTAGTCTTGGTAGACCTCCCGCTATGGCAGCTTTCTTATAGGACATGTGGTATGTTGGGCCTACCTTCATTCTCTAGCAGATTTGGTTGGAGCGGAATCGTAGAATCTTCTGTGGTGAAAAGATGGTCATTCAACAGATTTGGCAGAGAATTATGGGTATGATTCGGGAGACGGTGGAAGCGAAGTGTGAGGTGGTGTATCCCTTGAAGAAAGAGGATGCTGAGAAGGTGGAGAGACTGGGACTTTGAGAGATGTCTTTGGCTTCGGCTTGTGTTCGAAGGGGAAGGTGGGTGAGGAAGAAAGTGATGCGAATGGGTAAGTGGCTTCCTCCTCCTGTTGGAGTTCTAAAGATTAATACTGATGGCTCCTCAAGGGGAAATCCCAGGCCTGCAAGAATTGGGGGTGTTGGTAGGGATTCTTCAGGGACGGTGGTTTTCTTCTTCTCTGTCTATGAAGGGGTGCAGACTGTCAACCTTATGGAAGGTCTGGCGATCCTCTTCGCCCTTGAACGGGCCTATGCTTTGGGGTGGAGAAAGGTTATTTGTGAGTCTGACTGACAAGTTTTGGTTAATTTTCTTAATACTAGGAAGGTGGCTGATGTCAGTTGGCAGTTGGCTAGGATGGTGCAACAAATTCTACAGATTAGTTCCTTGATGGAGGTGGTGTCTTTTGTTCATATTCTGAGGGAGTGGAATAGGGCAGTGAATTGCTTGGCAAAATGGGCTTCTAAGCATCTTGATGGCTAGTAGATTGAGAGGTGGGAGCAGATTTCCTAAGAGCTTCGTTGTGATCTGGAAATGATTATTGCTGAGGAAGGAGAAGAGATTGATGTTGGATGTTGATTGGCTCTTGCATTGTTTAGTTGTTTCTTTTGGGTTCCATGGGGCTTTGGCCTTTTGCTTTGATGTAATGCTTTGTTTCTTATCTTCAATAAAGTTTTTACCCCTTTATTTAAAAAAAGCATCCAAAATGCAAGAAAAGGAGGCACAAAGAAATACAATATAAAACATTCCAAGGGAATTCATGTATTAAGGAGAGACAATTATGGTTCATGGTTAGGTAGGGTCTTGGAGAAAGCTTATTTAAGAACAAATTCAAAGGAACGATCAATGTATAACTAAGTTGTGAGGGTATTTTGGAGGAATTTTTAGAAGATTGTTATAAAGGATTTTAACTATACCACTATACAAAGACTTGGAAAAAATTTAATGTGACTCTCAGTCATATTGAAACAAATCCCATAATTTTTAGGCTAAGGAATATCAAATGAACTATGATAGTGACTATGAATCCTTGAGAAGAAAATAAGAAAATCACTATAAAGGCTCAAATAGGTTGTTCTGAGGAATATATTAAATTGACAAGAGCTTGGGGCAGTCATCTTTCAATGTACAATCCACCATATGCATAAACTGATGATTTATGATAGTAGGTAAGGTTCCCACGTGGTTGACAGAGGATAACACTTTAAAGGACACTACCATATGCTTGGTAAATATTTTAAGTGATTAAACAAAGGAATTGTGAACAACACCATGATTGTGATCATTGAAAGCCAAATGCACAATTTTGAAGGAGGCAAAGGTATATAAATCATGACAGTCATACCTTGAAAATGACAGTTTTTGACTATCAAGGGTAGTAAGAGTAAATGAAGCTTGATACAAACATTGTTATGATGGTCAAGCATAAGCTATTTATGAACTTTCATAAGTTAAATGGTAAGAGTAATTCAAGCCTATTAGATACATAGATAGCTAAAGGAGCATGCTAAGGGAAGACTTCATGGAAAAATCATGATAAGTATAGTCACCTCTCTGCCCTCGTAACCACTGTTTAGTGTCTAACTTGGTGGTCATATCCCCGGTAATTGGCAATCAACTTGTTCCAGTTAATGCAAAGTAATGTCCTCGTCTGTATTGTTCCCCATGATACCCCAAGCTCCCCTCGTTTTTTATGTTTTCATTAGCAAAGTTGTGGAGTATAGTATAATTTAGAGGTCTCCAGAAGACTTGTTGATCAGTGGTGTTGGCGTACACCACCATGGAATTACAACTCAAACATCTTCAAATTGACACTTGCCCATCTATTGGCCCCACTCCCCTATTTTTAGAATCTTAAATTGGAAGTTCTAACTTATTTTTTTATAGATGGATGTTATTCTTAACCAATTTTTTTTAATGGAGTTTAATGTTTAAACTTTTTATGAATGATATGTTTGTTCCATGTTGAATGCACGAGGGGCAATTAAGTTCATGCTAAATACATGAAAGGATAAGTGTTTGTTTAGTTTTTTCTACTGTGTTTATTTTTTAGGGTTGGGGACTCTTTAAGATATTGTCCTTTGTAAAGGAGACAATTAAAAAGAATGTAATATTATTTAAAAAAAATCAAATTACATGGATGAAAATCAAGTCAAACTATTTTTGGTGGATACGGATCATTGGGATGCTCCTGCATCATAAGAATTGTAAGTGCAAAGATAACAAAGATTCTTCAAAAAATCTATAAGAAGCTTATCAAGACAGTGAGCAAGTCAAAATTGTCAACCTACAAATATTGAAGAGAGAATTTGAAGAGGTACGAAGTTGGGAGAGTGGGTGATTATTGTGTAAAAGTAAAAGATGTGATCAATAAGATGACTACTTTGATAGATACTATGAACAAAAGGTTGTGGTTTAAAAGCTGTTAAAATTTCTAACACCAATGTAGAATCATGTTGTAATAATCAGTGTTACACGGGGACGCGTCCCCTAGGTTTTTTCCCCTCGTACCTATCCCGGAAACATTTCGGGGACAAGGGACGCCTGGGGGACGACTATTAGCCGTCCCCAAAATGTTTTTGATTTTCGGGGATGTCCCCGATTGGACGAAACATCCCATAACGGAAAGGGCATGGCCAGTGGTCCAGGGGACAGATAGGGGACTCCTAGGCATCCCTTATCCTTCCCCTTGATGGCTAGCTGTCCCCTGTCGCCCAGCAACATTTTAAACACAAAAACAAAAGGTTTTTTTAATTTATTTTTTTAATTCTTTCCTTTGTGGGCCCCATGCCCTCCCAACCCTAATATGGCCACTTAAAACATCTTCTTACCTTCATTTGACCTCATTTTAACGTGCCAAAATAAAATTGCAGCCAAGACTATGAGCCAGCCCCTCACAGTGACAGTGACTCAGACTATGAGTCTAATTTTGATGCAATGTTGACAGATGCCGAGTAGCGGCAATCATCATACTTTCTATTTCTATGTTTTTCCTTTGGACACTTGTGACTTTGTCATTTTGACATTTGTAGTATAAACTTGTAGCCTTTTGGGCATTTTATTATTATATCATATGCACATTGACTATTTGACATGAATTATGGTCCATGGATGCAATTAGGTAGATGTATTAATTTCTTTGATAATTCGATTCTATGATGCATATGTCAATATGATTGGTGATTACATTTGCAACTTTATGAATGTTCATTGTTATGATTATCATTACTCATATGAATATCTAAAATTTCCCTATATTTTTAAAATCTCTCTCTCTCTCTCTCTCTCTATATATATATATATATATACTATACAGTCATCCCCCCATCCCCTAAAATACCCTCAAAAAATTGTTGTCCCCGAAACGTGTCCCGCCGTCTCACCGTCCCCTCATCCCGGAAACTTGGTGGAACATAGGTAATAATCATTAAGGAAAGTAAAGATTTTACTACTCTCAAGTTTGATCACTTAGTAGGATCTCTTATGTCTCATGATAAAAGACTTAGATACACATTTGGAGAAATTTATCTTAAATTAAAAACCATAAAGAATGAAGGTGTAATCAGTAAAAGCAATCAAGGATAAGGCAAAGACAAGAATGACAAGGCATAGTTCACACAAAGATATATGATAGATTATGAAGAGAATTTTATACCATTATAAAAATAAGAGACCAATAGAGTGGTGATTTCAATATAAGCTCAAAAGAAATAAAGCATACATCACATGGATGTGAAAATATCTTTCTTCTATAGTTCAACTGAGTATATTGTAGTCACTTTTATAGATACATTTAAGAATTATGACTTCAAAATTTTCTAGAAGAAATTGGGGAGAAATAAATTTAGCTTATAATAATATTCTACAATAACATAAGTACAATTAAGTTATCCAAGAATCGTATCCGTCATAGTAGGACAAAAAAAATTGATTTGAAATATCATTTCATTTTATATTTGGTTCAAAAGAAAGAAGTATAATTGAGGTATATACAAATTAGAAACTACTTACAAATATATTTACAAAAGACATTCAATTTTTAAAACTTCAAGACCATCTTATGAGTCTACTTTATCAAGTGGCAATATGTTGATAAATAGTGTTTATGTACACGAGGTCATGCAACTACAAATTAAACCATCTGTCAAAAGGGTAGACATCATTAGCATATCCTACAATCATTGCATTCCAAGCGATAACATGATGGATGTCCATAACCTATTCCAAAGCTCACCCGACATGATGATCTATGATGTAGAAACTTAAAAAAAAAAAAATTGCACAATTTCGTCGAACTTTCGACAAAAACCATTGACGAAAACCATCAACGAAATACAAAAAGTCTGACGCATATGCTAGACCTTTGATGAAAGATAACAGTGCCTAATAGTCGACATTTCAATGAAATACATTGACAAAAGTTTCCAACGAAAAGACATTTTGTCGCAATTGCGATGAAAACATGATCCCTTGACAATTGACGTAGTTAGGTCGATATTTCAATGTTTTTAGAGTCTGTTGAAAGTTCGACGCAAAAGTGCTGACGAAAATTGCTTCAATGGTTCATCGGTATTCTGACAATATTTTTTCAAAAATTCAACAAATGTTCGTCGAAAATTGCACCCAAATACTGTAGTGACCTCTAGCCAAGACTAAACTACGATGATGCCTGATGTTGATGTCCATTGTAGGAAGGATGCATCCTAAGACATGATGTTATTATATGATTTTGGGATTGATTGGATGATGGAATATTAATATCAAGAGTTGACCAACTTGTTTACCTACTGACCTAGACTTGAGACCTTGACAATTGAGTTTTTTAATTTGAATTTGTTGAACTTGTTTCCAATTGTGTTGCCGAAGGGTGAAGGGGATGATGATTTATTATGAGTGGATATTTATTGCGGGTGAAAGTGAGATGGGACAAATGGATTTTTGGGTTTTTTGAACGTTTTTGATGTTTTGGAATGTTTTGAGGCTATTTTTTGGTATTTTCAAGATGTTTTACGAATGTTTTGATTTTTGAATTTTCCAATTTTTTGTGTTTTTTGAGATTTATGATTTTTTTTTGGATTTTGTGTTTTTTTTGAATATTTTTGGATTTTGTGTCTCGGGGGCCCATCAATAATTGCCTTGCCTACGTTTAAGCTCAGAGACGATGTAGTTCAAATAACGTGTTTTTGACGCTTTTCCAACTTTTTAACCTATTTTTGGATTTTTGACATGTTTTGGTTGTTTTTGGTCAAGATGTTTACCATAAGCAAGTGTAAAGTTTACACCAAAATTTCAAGATAAAGATAACTTGGAAGATGGATGCAGATGGATGAAAATGGATCATGGATTTATTATGGAGGAGATGGATGGAATGCTGGATTTTATTATGAATGGGATGAGATGCTTTCACCTAAACTGGCACACACAGATGCTCAATTCTACACATGACGCCTACTTGCTATGTTTTCATCATGGTACCTATCCAAAGCATTTCCCATGCAGTTTTCACTAGAGGACGATTTTTATCTTTACTATTTTCATGATTTCTTATTTTTATTTTTTATTTTTTTGAATTTTTTGAAAGATTTTAAGCTCATGTTGAACCACTCGGTGGTGTCGATGTAGATACTTCTGTCATTATGTGTCATCATTGTCCTACTTGAAGAAGCTTCTTTTCCAAGATACATGCAGTTGAATGCAACTTTTGAGATTCCTAATCTACTTTGTTGATACCAAAGTTAACTTTTTCTTTGTGCGCACATCGTGATAGAGTGAATCTTTATGATGAAGGGTCGTTGCCAACACATGGTCAATGTGAGAATTGGATATCATGCGTGGAGGCATGTATAGAGTGTGTTTAGGAATAAAAGATGGATTGGTTGATAGTTTGGAACCCTTGTCTCTCCAAACTTGGGAAGATGAGCAATGATAGGTGGATATGAAAGTGTGCATGGAATTAGGACCAATAACTTGATATACTTTGTACGTCGCTTGGGAAGCCTGCTTTTTCTTGTGTGGACATCTTTGATGGATACTTTTCCCTTTTTTATTTTCCCCATAGTTTCTTTGACTGATGGAGTTTGATAGGGACAATCTTTCTTTGTATTCTTTGGTATCCATGTGTATTTGATTTGTCCATTATGCTTCCCAACTTATTTTTCTTTGATAATGTTCTTTGTACTTTGATTCAAATCTTTATTTTGATGTTGGTCCCAATTTGTGGATGGGGTGATGGGTGGATGAAGATTCATGACGTGGCTGGTTGTAGTATTGGCATTAGTTTCATCATAAGGATTCTCTGTGCTCCCTATGTTGACGTTTTCTTGAGACATAGTTGCCCCCAATATTGTGGAAGTAGTACCTTCATGCTTTGATTCTTCCTGTTTCGAGACATCTTGTTTAGCAAGCATTTTTTGATAAGTGACCACTATAGAGGATGTTATTTTAATTTGCTACTCTGCTGACTCTAGAATATCCTATTATGTGTGACCTATTTCCTTGAGTGGATAATGTTGGATATATTCATACACGACATCCTCAATCTGAATATGGGATAAATCTAATCCTGATGTTGACAACTCATTCTGGATGTAGGAATCAATAACCTACTCTTTTTGTGTAATAATGTTAGGAGTAAAGGAATCTTGTTTTGAATGAAGATCATCTACATGTCCATCCAAAGAAAGCATCTCATGGGTAAATGGAGGAGTATGTGCTATATGGATATGATCATCATTTGTGACATCTTGTATAGATAGGAGAGTGTCCATTAGATCATTGTAGTATCTTGGAGATATGAATTCTTGATCTTAATTAATTTTGGAATTGATTTTGACATGCTTTGGATCAAGTTCTTGACATGGGTCAGTTTCAAAGGATGGATTGCTTACAAAGGGTTCTTGGATGTCTTCATTAGGCATAGGAAGCAACTCAATATCTTCTTGATCTTTGAGTGAATTTGGATCAAGTGTTGAGTTGAGGATTTCTTCAATATCTGTAACCATGAGGTAAAAGGATGTCAATATGTCTTGGAAAGGACCATTGCTAGACTTTGGTGAAAGATGTTGATCATGCTATGGAATAAATTCTTGAGATATCTAACTCATTAGGTGATGTAGAGACATTTTCAACATGATTATTAGTGGAAGGATCGATGATTATAGGATCAAATAATGTTAACACTCCTTTGAATAGATCATTGTTGGATATTGTTGAGGGGTACTTATCATGATCAAAAAGTGACTCTTGATGTATGTTGAGTTGATCTTGATATGAGGTAGAAACATCTTCAAGGTGCTCATTGATGGATAGATATTAATCATTATAATTTTCAACAATTGTGGTGGAGAGATTGTCACTACTAGTGGTTGAATCTTGATCATTGTCCTAAAAAAATATTATTTTTTGACCAATAATGTCTTGGATGATATTTTTGAGTTGAATACAATTTGATATTGTGTGTCCCTTTATTTTGTGAAAATCACAAAGGTGCTTCTCATTATACCCTGGTGGTTTAACTTGAGACTCTTGATAATTTTCATAAAAGGGGATTTTGATAGATTTTCTTGTACCAACTGTTGCATGACCAATTCGATTGGTTTCCCAAGTGTTGTGTATTTTCGTTTGTTACCTTGTGAGATTTGTACTTTAAATTGACCTTGTGGTGATTGATTTTGGAGATGTGGTGATTGATCTTTGAGATGTGGAGGTTGGGTTTGTTATTGATGTTGTTGATCTTGATATCCAACCTCTTGACATTGAAGATATTATTCTTGATGTGGTTGTGGACACAACTCAATGCTTTTATGACATGGTTTAACCAATGGAAGAGTGTATTGATTTTGGGGTGGAGATGTCTCTTGGAGCAATGAGTCAATTATTTTGGGAAGTGAAACAATTTGATATCACAAAATTTGATCTTGATTTTGATCTTGACACCCTTGATATAGTTGATTTGGTTTTTGTTCAAGCATATTTGGAATATATACTTGTGGTGTTTGTATGGGATCATGGAAAATTTGATTTTGGACAATGTTTTGATTTGGGGTGATGCTTAGATTTGGCATGATAGGTTGAAATTGAACATTGTTGTGGTTGGGAATCACATTGCCTTGATTTAGGTAACTTTGATTTTGCATGGTGTTACCTTGACTTGGATCAATACATGGAGTCGTTAACATATTGTTTAGACTTTGAACAACATTTGTATGATTCAGGAACATATCTATCCCAAATTTTACCAAGTGTGGATTCAAAATGTTCATGTTTGGTAAATTTGTAATTGGTATATTCACATTTGGCATGTATGGATTTGGTGGGATAATGTTGTTTTGTTGAAGACTCATGCATTAATTGTTTGGTTGATAGATTTGTAGGTTTGGAATTTGATTTAAATATCCCATAGGGAAATGTGTTCCAACATTTAGATTGGGCATACTCACATTTGTTGTGCCATTGATGTTTGTAGGAGATAATGATCCCATGTATGGATTGTATAAATGTGAGTTTTGATAATCAATTGGAATTGTAAGGATTTGATAGTTTGGTTGATTTAGACCACTCATGATGTATGAATCAAGTTTACATTCCATGTTTTTATTACGTTTTGACCTTGTTGACCTCTAAGGAATTTAGGACCAATGATGAGATGAAGAATGAAAGGGGTAAATGATATGGGTGTTGAAATTTTAAGACCCTTGGATGAAACTAGGCTTTAAGATTCTTTGGATTTTTTTTACTTTAGATTTGATTTGGTTTGGTTTGATTTGGATTTGATAATGAGCACATAAACTCCAAGAGGTTAGATGTTGTTTTGGAATGAATTTTTCCACAAGGTGATAATTTAACTAAGTGTAGGAGAAATGATTCATCCACACACACTTAGCCAAACAAGGAGATTTTGATGTTGATTTGGAGGCTTTTACCAAAATTTTAGTATTAATGATTTTTCCAATGGTTCAAAAGTTGTTTGTGAGACAGGGTTTGATTGATGTTTGAGATAGATGAAATGATTGGTTGTTTTGATCCTAAATGAACCTAAGAGGGATTTGTTTACAAGACCAAGGTTTTGAAGAACATGCTTTTCTTCAAACCAAAAGATCAATGTTTTCTCAAAAGAACATAAGATAAAAGATAAACAATCACATGTGTGGGGTTCAATTGATTTCATCTTGATTAATGAATTATTTTTACCACATCCACACTTCTTGCTTAGTTTCAAACTGAATGTCTATGTCTCAATTTATTTTCATCCCACAAGGTCCATTATGTGGAATTCAAGAGAATCAAGGCAATAGTTTCCTAATGTTGACTTTAGAGAGAAAATTAAGATATAAATCCAAATACTTAGGAGCCTCTAAGGATGAAATCCCTAGGGACAAGTAGTAGCACTTGGATTTTTCAAAGGTATTTGCTCCTACTAAAGGGTTTGAAATTTGATGTCCTTGTTGAATGTTTGCTTTCAACATTTTGGATCCAAGCAAAGTGTTTAACTGACTCAAATATTACACAATCCTAGGATGGAAAAGAAAATATTTATTGAATTCCCACTAGGATAAATGCAACTGCACTTATTTAGAGCAGATGAATAGAAGCTTGACCACACTATCTCCCCTCCACAAAACTCACTTATATGGGTCAACCAAGCTTCAATTCTCATGAATCTCCCATGAAAAACTTTTCATCTCTACAAAGAATCATAAATATGTGGGATAACTCCAGAGCTCCGAGCTCCTAACACTAACAAATATTGGGATTTTGGATTCTAAACAAAGGTTCATAGTAAGGGAATCCAGTTTAGGGGGTGCAATGATAGAATCCTTGTGAGAGATCTCCCAACCCTTAAAACAAGGGCTTTACACATTATAAAGACACTGGGGGAGAGTTATCATGCACCGCTTCCCATTGTTTATGATTTTCATCACAACCAAAAATTTATATAGTGGTTTGGAAGAGCTTGGCTTATGCTTGTTACCGCTTGGGTTGTTCCCTTAGGGTGAGTGCTTTTTCCCACCAAGGCAGGCCCTCTAAAGGTAAACAAAAGTGAGTGAGTACATTGGTAGTTTGATTAATCTTTGTTTGCATGAACAAAGAGAGAACAGACACAATATACTTATCTCACACTAGCAAGATTTGTTCAATTTTTAAGAGCCCAAATTAAAGTGTGGATGAAATATTTTGGACAACCTAATATCACCAAAAGACTTTTGATTCTCAAGATCACTGTGAAGCACGAAAGAAGTGCATACACCTTTAAATGATATTAGTTTGTAAAAAAATATTACAAAACAAGAAAGACACATGTTCATTTTAGACTTCAAAAGCAGTAATGGGTTCTTGTTATAGCACCAAAATGAAGTGTTTGGAGTTGTTTGTTCAATTCTTAAAACCCAAAACCAAATCTAGTGAGTTTCTAATGTTCTTTTTAATCCTTTGATTGCTCTTTTTAAAGCCCAAATGAAATGTATTGGATCCTAAAACTAAAGATAACAAGATCCTAAATATGGGATTATAAATGCTCCCAAAGTATTTAAAAACACTTGTTACAATCATGAGATAGAAAGTGGCATAGGACGCTCTTCTTCTTTCCTTCTTTTCCTAGAAAATGGATATCAAATGATTTTTATTTCACTTCAATGCTCCATGCTCCTCTTAGAATCTAGAATCCATGCTCAAAATGTTATATGAGATCAAGAAATAAGAATATATGAGGGTTATATGAATGATTAAACATAAAAACCCTAAAATTTAGACCATGTTACAAGGTGTTTTGACTTTAGGTGTAAAATTGAAAATTTTAACTCTACAAAAATTCAGAAGAACTTACACTATTGCATATTTTATGAAATTATACCCCATTTAAAAAAAAAGATTTGAAAAAGACCTTCGTATGACCAAGATACACTCATTTTAAGATTGATTATAAAAGTGCTAAAACAGAGAGCATATGTGCTAAAACAGAGACCATATGCGCTAAAACTCAGACCATATGCACTAAAACTTAGACCATATGTGCTAAAATATCATTTATATGCATTGAAACAGGAGGTAAATTCACTAGAAGATGTTGTGTATGTGCTATAATAGAGCCTGGATGCGCCAAAAGTCACCACCTATGCATTGAAAGAAGCCACGGGTGTGCTACATCGAGATTCATGACCAAACCTATTGACAAAAACTTGCCATAAAATGTTAAAAATGGGGCTAGGCCCCATGGTGGGTGCCAAAATGTGAATTCTTGGTCTAGACCTACTCAAACATGAACAAACAATCAAACGTTAGTCAATAAATAAATCTAAACTAGCATTCCTAATGAAATTCATTCAAACAAAATGAACAAGAAACAAAGAAAATTTAATCAAATGAAAGCTAATGAATATTATTCAAATGCTCAAATTGGCATCCCATGGGGGAATTGGTGCTTCTTTGATGTGGAAAGAAGCCCTTTCACAATTCCTTGATAAGCTTGATGATGATTGTGAGATTCTTGATGAAAAATTGCCAATAACCTAGCTATGGATGAGAAATGCTATGATAACTTGGATGGAAATGGATGAAATTGCATAAAATCTGTAGATAATAACTTTGCATGAAGTTCTAGATCCATAATCAATTGAAGAGATCTCCATTTATAGGAAAGGAGGATGGAGGAATGAGAAACATGAAGGGTGTGGGATTAAAGATAAACCAATAACAATGTGCCACTTGTCAACATGTTATTGAAGAGAGGTGGAGCACATTTTGATCAATGTGCATTGTAAATTCAATTAGGTGTAATTTGAAATTTGAAAGATGGCTTGTGGAGGAAGAGATGAAAGATGAGTTAATGCCACTTGGCTCAAGAAAAAGGACATGTAAGAGTTATAAATGCCAAGTTGGAGGACAAGTCCTTTTGGGAGGGAGATTTCAAAATGAAGGAATATTCCAAAGAGATCCCCTTTTGAATGAAAATAGAGGAATTAACAAATCAAATAAATTGATTTACATGTGCAACTTGCAAAAGCTAGAGGAATGGAGGATTAGTGTTAGGATCTAATTAAATAGTGTTGATTTATTTAATTAAAGAGAAAACATTAGGATCTAATTAAATAGAGTTGATTTATTTGATTAAATGAAGAACTTTAGGATTTAATTAAATAAAGTTGATTTATTTAATTACAGGAAGAATATGATGAAATAATCTGATAAAGTTTACTATCTGATTTTAAGAGGAATTAATTAAATAAGGATTATTCAATTAATTGATCAACAGAGAAATGATCAAGGAAGAATCAGAGTTAGTTAATCAAGATCAAGTGCACAATATCAATCAGAATAATTTGAACGTCTGCAGCTGCCCTCATCAAATATGTGTCATCTGTGAATTGCTGGTGGGAAACTGCTTGAAGGCCGCTTATTTTCTTAACTCCTTCAATCAAATTTGAGTTAATGTTGTGGGTTATTGTCCTTCCTAGCACTTCAACCATCAAGATATATAAAAAAGAAGATGATGGATCTCCTTGGTGTAGCCCTCTTGAAATTTCAAAAAAACCTTCAAGCGAACCATTCACAAGCATAGAAAATCTAGGAGTGGAAATACAATTGAAGACCCAATTCAACCATCATTTGTTGAACCTAAAGGACTCTAGAATCTCTGATCTACATTGTCATAAGCTTTCCTGATATCTAATTTGATGATCATATTGGCTTGCTTGTTCTGTTGAACCGAGTGAATTGCTTCCTAAGTTATGATTATCCCATCTAGAATCACCCATCCTGGAACAAACCCTATTTGTTCTTCAAAAATAATAGATGGGAGAATGGTTTTTAGTGTGTTTTCCATGGATTTTGGTCATAAATTTGTAAATTGTATTACATAGTGAAATTGGCATGTAGTTATCTAGTGATTTTACTGCTTCTTTCTTCAACACTAGGGCTATAAAGGTATTGTTTACTTTGAGTAAATTACCAAAGTTTCAATATTTTTCTATTGCTTCTACCAACACGTCCCCAATCAGATTCTAAAACTTCTAAAAGAAATTTCCTGGCAAGCCATCCGGTCCTAGGGCCTTGTCTGGATGCAACTGAAAGAGGGTCGATTTTATCTCATCTTTAGAATATTTTGCATTTAACATCTTGTTTTGTGCTTCTAACACTACCTTGGGGATGTTTCTCAACAAATACTTCTGATGATGTAAATTTGAACCTTCTAGAATCTTGTTGAGGAGATAACTAAAGTACCTAATCACTTCATTGACCACTTCCCTCGACTCTTCCACTATAGATCCATCTGCCCATTTTAGGCTTGTGATTCTATTCACACACCTCTATTGCCTTGTGTTGTTGTGGAAGAACTTCTTTAAAACACAACTCTCTAGAATTTTATCTCCAAAAGACTTCTTCTTTGGCCAAAACATATTCATACTTCCCTAAAAGCTCCTTCTCTCTATAATAGGTTTGTTGGTTCATTCCATTATGAATTATGTCTTCTTCCACATTATGGAGTTCCTCTTCAATGCTCTCCTTTGAATCAAAAGTTTTTTTGAAGCAGTTCCAATTCCATTCTTTAATCCTTTGTTTTAGCCATTTCAGTTTTGTGATAAGACAATACATCTTCGACCCAGTGACCTGAAAATCACCCCACCATTCTTCTACCAAAGATGAAAAGTGCAGGTCTTTGAACCACATGTTTTCAAATTTGAAAGGTGATCTGGAGGGGGTCCTATCTTCTTGTATTTCCAATAGAATTGGTAGATGGTTTGAACCAGCACAAGGAACAATCCATGCCTCAAATACATACATAAAATTTTCAAGGCCACTCGAAAACAAGAATCTATCTAATTTTTCTGCTATCATGGCTAGGCCTAGCCGCTTGTTCGTCCATGTAGAGGAGCCATCCCCGAATTCTATGTTTAGCATCTAATTCCTTGTGACCCATTCTCTAAAATTGTTTTTGAGACTGGTTCTCCCCATGAATCCCCCCAAGTTTGTACTTTGATTCCAAAATTGGGTTGAAATCCCTAGAAAGAATGAAGTTCTTCCCTTGTATAGAGCTGAGGAACAAATCAATTTCATGCCAAACATTGTATTTCCTAATGCAGGAGTTAGGTCTATACACATTTATGAGACCAAATTTGAGCTTAGATTGGATATTGCGAACCCAGCATCCCTGCCAACATGAATTTTCCGCTAAGATCTCTGCCTACATTTGATTTCCAGAAGACTACCAAACCGCTTGAGGCCCCACTAGTCTAGATACCAAAAGCATTCCACCCCACAACCTTCTTTTTGAAAGCCTCAAACTCCTCTTTGCTTAACTTAGTTTCTTGAATGAATATAATATATTCCTTGGTCAAAGAAAATCTTCTTTTGACCAAGCGCTGCTTGTTAGGGGCATTTAAGCCCCTAACATTCCAGGATAAGAGTCTCATGGTGACTTGGGAAGGGGGTTCCCCTTCCTTGGCATTAGCATAGAAGTGAGCTTTTGTTGACCCTCAACATCTCCATCCAAGGTTCTAAGCTCCTACAATGATTTTCTACCCTTAGACTTTCTTTTCCCATAGTTTGGTTTGGATTTGTTGGACAAATGTTGCAAAACCCCTAATTTTCTTGGTGATGCATCTTCCTCTTGTTCATCCTTTGATTCTGTAGTAGCCTTCAGGAGTAGTTTTTGTTCTGCCAGGGTCATGGGAGCATTGAGAATCTCATCTAGTCCATCCCCAACCATGGCAGGAGAGGAGAGGAGTTGCATACTTCTATCCCGACCCTCTTCATTATTACCCATGGTTAATGCCATAAAGCTATCATTAATTTCTTCATCCACGCCTTCATTCCTTGATCCTCGACAAGTGTCTCTGCCCTTCTCCAACCTTTGAATCATTGGCAGAACTGGATCTACTGCTTGGATTACCTCTATGTTTCCCTTATTGCAACCCCCCTTTTTCTGCTTTAGTTTAGGTGGCCAAAATGTTATCACAAATGTCCTCTAGTTCCTCTGTATCTTTCATTAGTGCATGGAGTGCTTGAAGACCTTCTTAGTTTAATATTTGACTTGGAAGCCCTACTTCATTCTTTCCATCTACGTTTGGGGTCCTTAGATCCTTCTCTACTGCCTAGCTTTCCACGAGTCTCTCTTCTCCATAGGTCATCTAACATGGATTTCTCTTGGGGCCTTTACCACACTAGCCTTCATATAATGCCTAATCAATGGCCTTGCCTGTGCCCTTCAAACAACCCTCTAAATATCTCTTGTACATAATATATTTTCCCTCTTTTGAGTGCACTATGACTTATGGAACCATTCTCATTTGTCCATGAGAATCCTTAAGTTGTCTAAGAATTTGAATTCGATATTTAGATCAATCAGAATTTTCACTGTATTTGACTTCCCTGGGAAGAAATCTTCTTCAAATCCCATTAAAGTCCCTAGGGCATCCCCTATTTTTCCCAATGTTTCTTCACTCCAATACTTAGAGGGTAAATTTTCAAGGTTGATCCAATGCGGGAACGATTTTGGTTTGTGAAGATCAAAGATAAATTTTGGCTCCCAGTCGGTTTTGTAAAAGCAAAACCCATTAAAAAACAAGGGTTCCCCATACAAAATTTTCTTTTTCATATTCAATTCTACACATTCTATTAGAAATAAATTTTTAGCTAGGGCTTTGGCTCTTACCCGTCCTTCAAAGCGCTCAACAAACCAATCCACAATCTCTTGTTTTGGGGTGTTGTCTCTAGTCCATTTCATGAAAAGTCCATGCTCCTTGAAATAATCCCATCGAGGTTGCAAATAACTGGCTACAATCTGCATGATTTTGTCTCTTCGATCCTGGGGAGAGTATGGCATCCCATGATTCCCATGATGTCAATTTGACTTAGGGACCCAAATTTGCTTGTTGTTCCTTCTTCCATTGATCTTCTAAGGACTTTGTCTAGGGTTCCTTCTTCGGGGAATCCAACTTGTATCATTTTTTTTCCTGTGTGTTGAGGAGGCCCTTCTAGCCTGTTATTCCCTAACCAACTATTCCTCAGCTCCATTTGCTACTTCAGTCTCCAATACTAGGAGGGACCACAGCGGGGACGACCCTTATCTTCTACATGTCCTCCAATTCCTTGACGGCCACTTGTATGCCAATTCGGTGTGCCACGCCTCCAACCTCCATTATTTTGATTGTTTCGACTTCGTTCACTTTTACTCTGCAAATTTTGCATCATTGCCTCTCTTTCTAAATTGTTACCACTTTATGTTTTTTATATAGATGTATTTTTTCTAATAAAAATAATGATTATTTTTTCCAATAAAAATAATTATTATTTATAAAGAATGATTTTTTTTATTAAATATTAATATATATATAAAATATGTTGAGAGTTATCCTTCTTGAGGAGCCTATTTTCATCATTTTTCTCTAATCCTAACCCTAATTGAATGCTATTTTAAATTGTAACCATTTTTTTTGCTTTAGATCACCACTTCATATTTATCTTCAAAAAAATAATATTAAAATATATTTAAAATAATATTTAAGTTTTATTGAAAATATTTAAAAAATTAAAAAAACAAAATCTCGAACAAAACTATAGCTTTCATAAAAAGAGAACTATTTTTTAAATTCATTTTAGGAAGTTAACAATAATGACTACATTTTCTTTTCAAAAGATAAAATAAGATTTGAGAGTGGATATGAATTTGCATGTCATTTGAACGTCAATTTATAGATGAAGAGTTTTTCCTTACACATTGCTTTTTGGTGGATGCCATAGTAATATGCCTCGAGCAACATAATTAAAAAAAGTGAAATAGTTAGAGTTTCTAATATTATAAAAATCAAAATAACAATAAGTGAAATAGTTAGAGTTTCTTAAATTTATAAAATTAAGTATATTATAAATATTCTAAATTTTACTATTTCATATAAAAGTTCTAAATTAATATACTTAAAGTTAAACTAGCATACATATATTAAATATTAGTATATATAAAATAAGTTGAGAGTTATCCTTCTTGATGCTCTATTTTTCCCAAATTCTATAGTTATAAAAAAAATTGATTACAATTCAAAATGATTTTAAAAAATAGTAAATAATTTTGACATAATTTTATTAGAATTCATCAAAAACAAGTGCCACGTAGTGGCTAGTACTTGCCTTTATAGTATTGTAATTATTGTTTTCTAGATTTGAAAAAAATAAATGTAAGTTTTATTAATGTGAAAAAATGTAAGTTTTGTTAATTATAGTGTTTTAGTATTTTTAATTAGTTATTTGCATGACCTAAACCTAATTCTAACTCACACCCTAACTCTAACTCTATTCCTAATCCTAACCCTAACCCTAACCTTAACTCTAACCCTAACAATAAATTCTAAACCATTATCCTAATCCTAGACCTATCTCTAACCCTAACTATGGTTGTAACACTATCCATAACTATAAACCTAATTTAATCACTAAATTTTAAATAAATAATATATTTAATAAATGCTTATATTACTAATTATTATATATTAAATAAATTTTATAAATTTTATAAATATAATGTATACTAAACATAATTAAAAGTTAGATATTACATGTCGACAATGTTTCTTCTCTTATTATTAATATAAAATTTTTATATACTAGCAATCACACCTTGGTGTGCAATGGGTACACCGAAGAATTGTGGAAGATCAATTAGGGATTTTTAATTTATTTCTTACATATATTTGTGTAGCATAAATGGGGTTAATTGGTAGGCTATTTATAAAATGATGTTATTTGTGCAATACAAATCTCAATGGAGAAATTGATAGCTTTAAATAAAATATGCATCTACTTACAAGGATCCGAATGTAACTAAAACAAAACCTTTGAATCAGGAAGATAATAAGGCTCCATTACCAATAGGCTCATGTTATGTTTGCAATAGGAAGAGAGGGAGAGCGAGGGAGATATGGGGATATAAAGAGGGATATATATAGGGGAAGAGAAAGAGGGGGGTAAGAAAATAGAGATTGAGAGGAAGTTAAAGATAGAGATAAAGATAAAGATGGAAATGGAGATGGAGATAGAGGAGAGGGATATGGAGAGAAGGGGGATGAGAGATAAAGAGAGAGGAAAAAGGTATAGATAGAGATGGAAGAGATAAATATATAGAGAGGGAGAAAGAGGAGAGAATGAGAGAGGGAGATATAGAAATATAAAGATAGATATAGGAAGTGATATATAAAGAGGGGTAGAGAGAGGGGAATATATAAAAGTAGAGAGAGATGAATAGATAATGAGATAGAGATAAAGGGAGATATATAAGAATTTAAATATGGAGAGATAGAGATAGAGATAGAGCTAGAGATAGGGAGAGATAAACAAGTCCAGTGTGTGTATGAGTAAGAGAGATATAAAGAGAGATAAAGAGGGAGATAGATATGTATAAATAGATAGAGAGGGAGGTAGATGGAGAGAGGATAGCTAAGTAGAGAGATATAGAAAGAGGAAGTGATAGGGCAAGGGAGAGAGTTAAAATAGGGATATAAAGAAGAGATAGAGAGATAAATATAATTTGGGAAGAATAGAGAGAGGGTGTGTGAGAGAGAGACAAACACAAAGAGAAAGAGATATAAATATAAAGGGATATATGAAAGAAGAGAGGGAGAAGGAGAGGGAGAGATAGATATAGAAAGAGGGAGACAATGAAAGAGGGGGAGATGGAGAGAAACATATAAAGATATAGGAAGTTATATATAGAGAGAGGTAGAGAGAGGGATATATAGAGAGAGGTAGAGAGAGGGATATATAGAGAGAGTAGGAGACATGGAGGGAGAGATGGAGTAAGAGAGAGATAGAGATAATTCAATATATAAATAGAGAGGAAGAGGGACATATGGGAAGAGAGAAATAGAGGGGGAAAAGTGAGAGATAAAGGAGGTGATGTAGAAAATTAATAAAGGGAGGGGGAGAGATAGAGAGAGGCAGGAGAGATAGAGATAAAGATAGGAAGGGAGAAATAATGAGTGTGTGTGTGTGTGTGAGTGAAAGAGAAACTACTTTTGTGTGTGTGTGTGTGTTTCTAAGTGAGGGAGCTATTGAGATAGATATAGAGAGGGATATATATATATATAGAGAGAGGGATATATATATATATAGATAGATAGATAGATAGATAGAGGGGGGAGAGAAAGAGATAAATAGAGAGAGGATAGAGAAGTTTGAGAGATATAGAAAGAGAGTGATGGGGAGAGATGGAAGAGGGAAAGAGGGAAGGATATGGATAGAAATAGGGAGAGATAGAGAGATACATATAGTGAGAAAGATAGATGGGAAAGAGATTGAAAGAGGTGTAAGGAGAGGTACGGAGATAGAGATAGGGAGAGAGACATAGAGGAAGAAAGAGATGGAAATGGAGAGAGATTTGAGAGAGAGATACATAGAGATAGAAAGAGGGGGATAGAAAGAGAGAGAGGGAGAGATGGAGGGATAGAAAGATAAAGATAGGAAGTTATATAGGGAGAGGTAGAGAGAGGGAGATATGTAGAGAGAGGTAAGGAGAGGTACATATGTAGAGATATTATAGAGAGATATGGGAAGATAAAGAGAGGGATCTCTTTATATCTTTGTCTCCCCCTTTATCTTTATATTTTGTATTCTCTCAATCTCTCTTTTCCTTACTCCCTTATTTCTCTCTATATTTGTCTTCCCTTCTCTCTTCCTCTATCTATCTTTCTCGCATTTCATCTCTTTGTCTATTTCCCTATATTAAAATGATTATTTATTACAAATTTTTTTATTTTTAATTTAATATATATTAATATATAACTATTAAAAATAAAATATATTATATTAAATTATCAGGTTTGATTCATAGTAGACACAAGTGCAACTAAATCTCTTCATTCAAATCAATAATTTTTAAATATTATTGAACTAATGATTATTTAGTAAAGAATTGTAGAGTGACATTACAAAAAAAATCTATGAATTAATATTTGGAAGAAAAATTAAAATAAAGATATTAGATCAATAAAATTTTGGAGCATTATATCTATTAATCATATTTAAGTGATTTTTGATTTTACAAAAGTGCGCCTGGTAAAATTTTTAACGTGATCGGTGGCGCTGGCGTGACACGCCCTCCGGTACCACAGGGGTGGGGTAGACTAGACCTTGTGACCAACCTCCTACAACAGGAAATATTTAGCCAACCAAGCTAGGGCCCCAACCCCCATATTTAAGTGATTTTTATTAACAATATATATTTTAATTTATTTTAATTTTTGAATAGTTCTTGCCATAATTTTTTTTATCTTATTCTTAATTCTAATCTTAAACTTAATTATAATGCTTTTAGGATTATAATAATTAATAGTAATAAGATTAGAATTATAATCTAATTGATAATTATATTGATTTTAGTTATTTTATTTTCATTCTTATTTTATTTATTTATGTTTTGAAGTTAATAAAATTTTAAA
Organism: Sequoia sempervirens; assembly: GCA_007258455.2. Lineage (NCBI taxonomy): Eukaryota > Viridiplantae > Streptophyta > Pinopsida > Cupressales > Cupressaceae > Sequoia > Sequoia sempervirens. The sequence continues at coordinate 76,447,806 of VDFB02000363.1, read as the reverse complement.
AATTAAAAAAAGTGGCAATGTCAAATAGTTTAAGTTTTAATTTAAATTTTTATTTTAATTGTGTAAAATTAAATCGCTATGAAAATTATCATTATATGCTAATTTATGGATGTGTTTTAATTTATTAATTTAATATTGTCAATCCAAATCTCTATAAAATAATTAATTGATTTTTTTGATATTTTCTTTAGTAAAAAATTAAGAATTACATACATAAAAAATCTCTCTTATAAAAAAAGTAAAAATAAGTAACATTTATTTATTTTAAAAAGATTTAATGAAATGAAAAATCATTCTTTAAAAAAATTGCTTACCTTGCTTTCCTTACAAATTCTCCAATAACACAACTTTTTAACCAATCATATGCACAAGAAATAATTCTTATAATTTGTAAAGTTAAATATTTTACAAGTTGACTTTACAAAATTGAATTTTATTTCAATTTTTTTAAATATTGTTTTTGATTGGTTGAAGGCTAAATTATTAATAACTAGTTAACTGAAAAAAGCAAAACTCATTGCAATAGTACTATGCCAATGGCAAGTACTAATAAAAATAAGAACTTATATATAATTGTTAATTAATTTTCAATCAATATTTTTGTATCACATTTCATAAGTTATTATTAAAATTTAATAAAAAAGGTTTTCATGGAGCCACCATAGCACTAAAAGTAGGAGCCATATTAAGGAAAATGGTATAAAATCTTTCCTTATTCTACCAAACCATTATAATAAGGAACATTTATCCATTATTAAGTGGATAACTATAACCTTCAAGATTTATCAGTTATTTAATTGACCATTACAATGTTAAAAGATTTAGGAGGACAGGCATAGCAGGGCCATAATAGAAAAGAAAGTATTTGATGTTTTGATACATAAGGATGCCAGTATATATGTAACTTGATTGAATCCATTAAACAAAAAAATAATATATTTTAATTCTTGAAGGATTGCTTAGCATGACCGCCCTGGTGGGATTGATTCCAATTTTTTTACACAGATTAGTCTTTGGTGATTTGTAGTATATGCACTCTCCACACTTTCCTGTAAATAATGGCAACACATGATCTCCCTCCTTGATATCTTTCACGCATTCTCCCACACTCTCAACAATCATGTTTTCAATTCACATGCATCTTGATTTTGTCTGATGTAGTTGCAACTGTCTTGGTAGACCTACATCCAAAAATATTGAAGTATATATATATGCTAGTTTGTAAATAATAAAATACATTAAAAAAACTAAACAACTTATATTTAGGTAATGCTATTCTTTACTGGTTAGATTCGGTTTTGCATTTTAATGGCTAAGAAGTAAGAATGATTTAAATGTCAATTTATGCATATTTATATGGGTTGTATGATGTGCATCCAGTAATTACCAAAAAAATTATATAATAATAATGATATTTATTTAATTAAAGATCTACTTTTTCATTTTTTACCCATTTTAACTAAAATAAAATCAACATCAATATATTACATGCTTAAGAAATGTAGTGAATTTTAAAAATGAAAATGTCATTCCTGCAAAACTCAAATACATCTAAACTCTAAAAAATACCCCAACCATTAATTTGTTTGCTTGAATAGAGATATATACAATGATGTGGGAGGGTAGTACTAGAGATTTTCCTCTAGACCTTTAAATATTCTATCCAAAAGTTTCCTAAAAGTTCATTCCCACCCAAAAATGCATATTTTTTAAACTGTTTTTTTAATTTTATTTCTCTAATTGTATCCCATCTTTGGATTGTGCTACGACAAATCAAAAGGGCATAAAGATGAAAATGTTCTTCATGCATTTCTTATCTTCTTTACTTATATTTGTATGAATGTTACAAAAAATAACTAAAGTCATTTATTGTTAAGTTGGGTCATATAGGGGTTCAAGTTTCAATTTCCTTTTATGTTTTGGAGCCACATTTGTTCTCCATGAACCTAAAATACAAAGATTTTAAGGCTAAATAAGCAGATAAACAAGTTAAATTGAAGAGTTTTGTTATAGAATTGGAGGTATGTACTTTGATCCTTGGTATTTGTTTCTTGATAAAAATCTTGAAGATAACAGAAATTAGTACTACTGCTCATCCAATGCAACCAAATGTAGATGCAAACACCAAGCAAGTTGAAGCTCAATTTAGAGTTTTACAAAAATGTAGGAGTTGTTTTGAATTTGATATAGCATATCACTCTAGTACGAATGAAGAAAATGCTTCAGATTTGTAGGATGAGAGCATCGATATCTTTGAAAATCATAAGAAGTTAAGAAATTAAATAAAAATCCTGAAGACAATAGTGATATCATATATATCAGAGATTATATTGGCAACACTTTGCTAGAAGATGGTACAAAAAACAAAAAACAAACTTCTAAAAGAGAAAATAACTCAAATCCAAAAAACTCAAATCCAAAAAATCTAATAAAAAAATTGAAATCCAAAAACTCAAATTGATATCAAGCAGGAAAAACAAATCATTATGTTTCGTATTACATGTAATACCCCTCATGTTGCTATTTGGACTTGTTATCTTTCTATGATTTTGCTTGATACATTAAGACTATGATAGTTATTACTTATTGTTGGATTGGTGGATTGGATAGTTTAGATTGATTGATGATTGTGCTACTTCATTTGATCACATGGATATTTGATATGACATTATGGTTACATTTGGTTTGGTGATGTTTAATTTGATTTCAATAATATATTGTGATGCAGTGGTTTAGTAATTAGTTTATGATGTGATCAGTTAGTTAGCAATGTTACTTTACATCTAATGTTGTATTTGTTAGTATAGCTTTGGTGAGAGGACGGTGTAGCACCACTCGTTTATGAGTGCCCTGCTATGCTACAATTCCTTCTCACGATATGATGTTTTTGATTATATATATATATGTTACTTGATGTTTATTGGTATGCAGGAGTTGCAGGAATAAATTCTCGATTCCACCTGTTTCAACAGGACAGGGCGAGCATTAAATTAACCTAACGGGTATAATGTTGAAAAAGGGAGTTGATAAGGAAGTGTCACCATCCCAAGTCCGTCATCTCGTTGTGAGTTTTGTTGGGTCATGATTTAGGTTTTGTCGTTGTCTTTGTATTGTTTGATTGTTGATTATTTATTTTATTTATGTTTAATGATTATTTAATTAATCTTATTTTATAAGATTAATTAATGTTGTCTTGTTACTTTGATTAATTGTAAGTTAGTAAAATGTTGAGTTTTAAATATATTGTAAATTAAAAAGTTATTTAATTAATTAAAAGTGTAAATAATTAATTTAAATTAATAATGATGATGATAATTATATATTATTTTTTTCCTGATATTAAATTAGAAAAATCTGTAGAGAACGTCTTGAGAAAATAATTAATTTTTTAATTAAAATTGTGAGATAAGTGTGTGCTTTTAAAAATCAAGAAAAGAACCAATGATTGAGGAAGATTTTTGAGGAAAAAGATGAAGAGCTTTATTGATTATTATTTATTTTTATTATGAGAGAGTTTTACACACACAATGGTTTTTTCTGGTTTTTGTTTGGAAAAGGAAAGAAAAAAAGAAGAGTTTTTTGGTGCTTCTGGATAAAAGAATTGTTTTGAAGAAAAGATAGGTTTTTTTCTTGGGTTTCTTGGTAATTTTTTTTTTTGGTAAGAAAAGAAGAAGTGGTTTTGGTTCAGAAGGAAGCTGGGGACAAGAAATTGAGAAGAAGCTACAGAGGGGATTCTACATCGAACGAAGGACTCTAGGTTTTTTTTTCAAATTATTATTCCCTTAAATTTAATATTCTTTGAACAAAATCTTGTTGTCATGTTGAAAATTACTTTCTCTATGTTTTGAAAGGGTTTTTCTTTGAGTGAGAATTTGGTTGTTAAACATTTGCTTTTCTCTATTGAAAACTATAGTTAAACCTTTCAAAATTCATCAATGGAACTGATTTGAGAAAAATTACTGTTTGGAAAGAAAATCATTTTATTATTATGTTAAGTTTACTTTGAAAAGAAAATCATTTTTGATATATTGTTAAATTGGCATGCCCAGTTTTAGTTGTGTGAGATATAGAACAAATTATTATTCTATTTAATTGTAATATATATATATATATATATATATATATATAAGTCAATATATAAAGAAAGAAAAAAAATGAATTGTATATAAATATATATATATATATATATATATATATTGTGAAAATTCTGGATGTTTTTTATCATATGCGTTTCTTGTGTGTTTTCTGGGTTTTTGAAATTCAAAATTTTGGGGGCAAAATTTAATATATATAAAAATTTATATTTAAAAGAAAACAAAATAATAAAAAAAATCAATAAAAGTTTTTTTGTTTTGGGGAAGGGAGTGGTCAGCCGAGGCCGTACCACCCCCGACCCTGTGGTGGTGGTGCACAGCCACCACAGGCTGCGCACAACAACTGATGGATGGTGTACGTAGTCCTGTGGGGGCTGCGACCTCCCCACAGTGGGGACTGCAGTACCCATTGGGGTACGGGCTACAACCCATAATTCTATGTGGATTAAATCTTTTTTTTCGATTTTGAGCAAATTTTTGTATTTCGGGTTTTATTTTATTAAATATACATTTATATATGTATATATATGTGTGTGTGTGTGTGTATGTATATATAAATTGATATATATTATAAATTGTATATATATTAATGTATATATATATATATATATATATATGGGTAATTTTTATTATGAAAATTGAATATATGATTTTAATGTACATATGTATTATATATATATATGTGTATATGTATATATGTATATACATTAAAAAAAATGTATATATATGTATGCATGTGTATATATATGGAGCTGTTTTTATGTATGTTGTGATTATGCTTTAATTTGATAATTTTAAAGTTTGCAATGTTATAGTTTAATTGAGAAAATTAAAAATAAATTATGTGTTTTTATTTAAATCATATATTCTTGAGTTATTGATTTATTTATTTGAGGAAATTATTGTGTATTGGAAATGTTTTATATGACGTTATATGTAATTGCTTTCTCTCGAGATTATTGGTGAATCTATTGGGGTTTTCTTTTTTTGGGTTTATGTCATGTGGGAAACCCTAGAGTTAGTCTATCCTCTTATAGGAACTTAAGTTGTTGTTTAGAACTTCCATAGGTGGGGATACTGATGTCATTATTGATTTTGCAATTTGATACTTGGCCTATACTTTGACTGTGGTTGTTATTTTAGTTTGCATTGAGATTGTACCATTTTGTGAATGTAATTCAGATGATTTTGGTGAGATGGTGATGCCTCGCGAATGTTCCATTTGATGGTTTTGTGATATGGTTGGTACAATCCTTTTGTGTTGAATACTTTGTGTTGAGTGTCTAGAGAGAGTGGCTCTAAGTGGGGGCTGACACACAAAGGGGCTGTCAGGGTAACTCACGTAGAGTTAGAGTAATCAGTGATAACCTAAGTAATTAATCATGGGTGAGGATTAAACATTAATAAGATAATTGTGATGCCTCGTCCGCCTGTTAGTGCTATCACAGACTAAAGGGGACCGAGAAGGCCATGGTTGGCAAGATTGTTGCCTTGTCTTCACAAAAGGTTAACGATTCTGTATGAGTAACCCTAGATGGAGCAACACCTTGAGATAGGCTGTCAGGAGAACCATAGATGGAGGCTACACCTTAAACTAGGTTGTCTGGATAATCCATGTATAGATGGAGGTGACACCTTGTGATAGGTTGTCTAGATAATCCATGTGAAACCATGCGATGACACTCTCCTCTAGCATTCCATTTGTGTTGTTTTATTGAAGTCCTTTGGAAGTAGTCTTTTGATATTATGATTTGAGTTTTATTGATGATGTGTTTCGGGAATTATTGTTGTAATATTTGGAAAGTGATTTATTGTTAAGTTTTGAAAGTGGTCTATTGTTATGTCTATTGGTGAATGATTGTTGTTTAGTTTTCTATGTGGTCTTTTGATATTACGTTATCTTGTTTGGAGTTAGCCTTGTGTTATTGTTAGATGTGCTTGGTCGGGGATCCTTCCTTGTTTACTCCCAACACGGGGGTGGTTGGGCGGAACGTGCTACGCACCCCGTTGGGTGCAATTGTATCTTTCATTGTAGGGTTTTGGCAGATGCTGTTGATCCAGGATTCATATGCTCCAGATGTGTATTTGTGCTACTGATGTATTTCATTTATTGATATATCTTTCCCACGTGTGTTGGGAAGATCTTGATGTAATTTGTTTATATGCCCATTATGTTGTACTATCAGATTGATGTAATGTCTATTCATACCTTGTAATCGTTTGTGAACCATCATTTGTAATTGCTAATCATGTTATGTTGTATCTATAGAAATATATATACTTTATATCTTGATGATTCATTTATTGTCATGAATATGTATGTATAGCTTTATTTGGTATATTCACATTTGTCTTGATGTCGTGAATGAATGTTTTAAATGATGTCATGATGATTGGATTTACGTAATTGTATATATAATGTTTAAGCTGTTATCTTTGTGATGGGTTAGTTTAGTAATGTCACCTCATGTACCCCAAGGGATTTAGTTGTGCAACTTAGAACATTGTTATGTTGGAATACTTAAGTACATTTATTATGTTCTTTAAAAAAAAATTGTTGCATTTTGAGTTGTTCCTTTGGGGTTTGCATGGCGGGGCGTTACATTACAATTAAAAAACAATTGATTACAAGTAAAATAAGAAATGCAGATACCTACACAATCCAAAATTGTTTCCCTCTCCCAATTGCAATATGGAATTTTTCCTCTCCATTTTTGAGGATGGTTGCCTCTGGTTCAATGTCAAATCTCTTTTTTAACTCCACCTACATGCAAAAAATGTGTAACTAAAATCATTTACTATTGATTGAGGCAACTTTAAACAAAATAATACAAGATCTAGATCTTATCTACAGTAATATGCAACTAAGAAAATCATCAATCCAATATGCATAAAGTAAACCACGACTAAAGCTTGCATTACCAAGTGAAGCTCTGTACAATTCACACAACATACACTCTTGAAAAATTTGTTTGCTAAATACATGCACTCTAAACTCTTTGTGCATTATACAGTTGAAGGGTAGTGTTCACATAAGTTTATGTACGAAATGAAATGTTGGAAAATAGTTTTAAAACAATTTTAAAATTAAAAAACAATATTAAAAATAATAGTTTATCAAGATTTTAACAAGATTATTTTAAATTTTTTAATATCAATTTAGTAATTGCCATTTTATTGTAATATTAAATTAAATATTTTATTTATGTGTAAGCTTTAAAAGTATTCATTATTATCATCCTATATATATAATATTGTATTTATTTATTTATTTATTTTATATTAGATATTAAGACAATCTTGTTAAAAATCTTCTTAAAATTATAAAAGCGTGAAAATATTGTAAATTAATATGTATTTCCATAACAAATATTATAAAATGATATATTACTATTATAAATTAGAATACTATATTATATTTCCTTAAAAATATCATATATAGTAAAACTATAAAAAGATGATGATAATTCATGCTTTTAAAACTTACATATAAAAAAAATATTAAATATAATATTACAATTAAATAAAAATTCTAAATTGATATTAGAAAAGTATTCAAGATTATCTTGTCTAAACCAAGGAAATTTTTGTAGTATGTAAACTACTTTAAAATCTTATTTAAAAGCATAAATCTATTGATAAATACTTTATATTACGATGGGTTAGTAATAAAAATGTACACATACTCGTTGATGTGAGTGTAAGAAGCCTCTCGACTTAAAAATATTCAAGATATTTTAAAAACGAGATATCACTTGAAGTTTTTTATATAGTGAAATAGCTAGAATGTCTAATATTATAAAAATAAAAATAAAAATTATAATAAGTAAAATAGTTAGAGTTTCTAAAATTAATATGCTATTAGATATTTTTATATAGATTTATTTAAGTAATCTTTTCCAATAAAAAATTATTATTATTTATAAGATAAGATATTAAAAAATAATAATAAATTACTACACAATAAAAAATAAGTTTCTAAAATTTAGAAAGTTAAGTATGAAAGAGCTTTCCTAATAGCACAAAAATATAACAACTTAAATATACATCTAATATAAAAGTCTTTCATAATAAGTGCCCATCTAAAATCAATTTAAAATTACAAAGAAAATATAATAAATTTATTATTTCATATAAAAATAAGTTTTTAAAATAATATATTTAAAACTAACTTATCTATCTTTAAAAAATTAATGTAATTAAGAATTACATTTTCACTTAACTTTATCATATAATTTAAAAATAATTCATATAACATTATTATTTATTTTTTACTATTTAGAGTTTAGTTATGATTATGATTAGGATCAAATTAGGGTTAAGGTTCAATAAGAATTCTAAGATAAAGCTTGAAGTTAGGGTTTGGGTGATTGAGGCTAGATTAGGGTGACAATTAGGGTTAGGATTAATGATTAATTAGGATTAAGGTTGAATTAGGGATAAGGTTAGGGTTAAGGTTAGGGATCAATTAGGATTTAATTAGAGATCAATTAGGGTTGACATTAGGCTAGGGTTAGGGTTAGCATTAGGGTAGTGTTTAATTAGGGTTAAGGTTATGGTAGGGTTCAATTACGATTAGGGTTATAGGATAAAGCTTGGGGTAAACATTAGGGTTAGGATTAGGGTTGGAATTAGGGTTATGACCCAATTAGAGTTAGAGTTAGGCACAATTAGGGTTTGGGTTAGGATTAATGTTAGGTTAGGGTAAGAGTTCACCTAGGGTTAGGTTTTAATTATGGTTAGGGTTAGGTTTCAGTTAGTAATATAGTTGTAATTAATCTTGATCTATTAGAATCAGGGTTAGTATTCAAGTTAAAATTAGAGTTAAAGTTAGAATTAAATTATAGTTAGGGCTAGGTTTAAGTAGGATAAGAATTAAATTAGGGTTAGGATTCAATTAGGATTAGGGTTCAACTAGGGTTAGTATTATAATTCTATTATAATTAAGATGATTAATTAGTGTTAGGATTAGGATAAATAATTAGGGCTAAGATTCAATTAGGGTGGGTTAGGGTTCAATTGATGCTCAATTAGGGTAAGGGTTCTAAGATAAAGTTTAGGGTCAGGCTTAGGGTTGTGGTTAGAATTCATTTAGGATTAGAATTAGGGTTACAATTATGGTAACGGTTAAGATTCAATTATAAATTAATCAAGGTTATGGTTATGCTTTATATTCAATTAGGTTTATGGTTCAACTAAGGTTAGGATTATATTCAATTATAATTAGGGTTAAAGTAATGTTAGGTTTAGGGTTCATTTAGGATTAAGTTTAGGGTTTAATTAGGGTTACAGTTAGGATTAAGGTTAGGGTTAGTGTTTAGGTTCAATTAGGGTTGAACTTCAATGGGTTAGGATTAGGGATTTGGTTCAATTAAGATTGAATTTCAACAAGATTCTAGGGTTATGGTTAGGGTTAGGATTCTAAGATAGATCTTAAGGTTAGGGTTTGCATTTAATTAAGGTTACATATTTGTGCCATAGAAAAAAGGGCCCTTTGCTTGACATGAGAATAATTGGACTTAATGAGGCCTTGATTAAGGTGTTGTGAGGTATTTTATGCATCCACACTAAGTCTTGGACCTTTGAAAACTAAATAAAATTCATTTAATGATGTCTTGTAAAGGTGTTGTGAAGTGTTGTAACACATTTCTACACTTTTCTATCACTCTTCTCATTTTAATTCATCTAAATATTCCCTTTTCATTACTTATCAAGTCCTATTTTAAAGTTTTGTAAAGTCTTGTAACAATATTTCATGCTTTTCTAGGCACACCTTCACTATTTACATCTTTCTTATGCTTTATTTAACCCCTTTATGCTCTTATAAGCTGCAATTAAGTGTTTTTTTGAATGTAAACCCAACAAACAACATTAAATCCAAAATATTTCCCAACACCCATTTTCAGGTCCTAGGTGGGACCCATTCTCCATGGGTGGCAAATGAGTCCCCCTTGGCCCCAAATTCAAAATATTTAAATTTTATTTCAAGTTTTTATTTAAAAATACCTTATGTTGGCCTATGATGAGGTATCATTGGGTTACTAAGGCACAAGAATGTATAAATAAGTGATTTCACATCCATTTTATCCCCAATTCATTCATTCAACCATTTTGTTGGTTTTTTTTTACTATAATCAGGTTGGTCTTCTAATCTACCTATGGAATTGCCAATTCCAATCAAGGGCAACTCAAAGGACCTAGACCAACTGGCGAGGATTTTAAAGACCTCCTACACTTTTGGCTCTGCAAGACCTGGGAGGGTGATCCCTTAATGCATTTACAACCTTTGCACCATTATCATAAACAACATTAACAACAACAAATAATCTCATTAAATAGCTCAACACAATAGGATATTACAGAATAGAATTGGCTATTCCTCAATAATATCAACTATTTGGAGCATGAGATAACTACAACACATAGGGATTTAAAATGATTTTGAATTTATAAAATGTTTCTGAGATGCACTAAGTTGCAAGATAAATTAGTGCCTATTTTTGGGCCATGGATTCAAACACATAAAAAGAATTCATCAGCAAATGACATTCAACCAATGGATTTAAATTGTTAATGCCTTGCATCAACTGTTAGTGTCTTACACCAACAATCCCACTCCTGTTATCAATCAAACTCTCCTTACCAAATCCATCCCGCGCACTTGAAATCACTGTTATCTGCACAAAGTATTTAACCATTTCTTTGAAATAGACCCATAAACAAAGAACACAATCTCATGAAATTTGAGATGAAAAACTCAAAGATACTTTGTATTATTGAATTCATATGATTAAACTATACAAGTATGGAGAGAATTTGAAGATATTCATGAATGTGCACACACTTTCATGATTTATTTGCATAAATTGGCTGTATTTGCTCATGAAATAAAAAATTACAGCTTACAGACTCAAGAAATGACTAAGACTTAGCATTTTCTATCTACCCAGCCCCATACAAAACCTCAGAACCCTAAATGATGAGAAGAGAAGAGAAGAAATAGAAGTATCCAGAAGAATCCCTAAAGTTGATCCGAAGATGCCATCTGGAAACCTATTCACCATTGATCAACAAAAGAAAATCCTCTCTCCTCTCTCTGCAACAAACTTTGCCTCCAAATTTTCCTTTGATGTGTGTTATTCCTCAATAGAAAACACACCCAGGTGAAGAAATTCAATCCATTCTACCAATAGTTGTGTGAAAACATTTTATTCCTGCTTGCCCGTGAAAAATACTCATATTTCCTCTTACTGTGTTGCATGTAACATTTTCGCCTTCTAGTCAAGTGCAAATAAAATTTAAAGTGAATATTGTATTCACTTTCTCCCCCTACCTTTTATTTTCCTCGCCCTGTACACTTGACTTTCACTGCACATTAAAAATATTTTCCCCTTTGATACTTTATTTCACTTGACATAAAAGGCCCCCTTGCCTATGCTTTCACTTTTTCACGGGCCCTTTAAAATGAAAACCCATTTAATATTTGCAATCGACACCTTTAGTTCCCCTGGGACCCACCTTTCACATTTTCCCCTTAAATTTAAAGCAATTTGCTTTAAATATTATAAAATTGAATCATCGGACAAACAAAACAATTTTATGCCATTCACAATTAAACAAGCCTCTTAATTTTTTATGGGAGTGCTTAAAACTTTTACCTGGCCCACACTTGCCACATGGCACTAGCCCACCATTTCACGGGAATTAAAGGGCGTGCAAGTTAGAACCATGAGATAGCGAGTGACGGTGGAGATTATGTTGCATTGTGTCTTTATTTTCCACCATTGGATCTCCTTTAGTTTGTTTCTCCACATTTTTCCCTAATCCTCATTCACACTTTGCAACTCTTCGTGCTCGAATCATGACAACTGCATCATTGTTTGGATGCCTCTATAGCATTTTCAACAAGTTTTATTTTTCACATAACAACTGCGTGCTTATGATCCCTCCATTCATCTGTAACGATGGTCACTTTCCACTTAGATCCTCCATGCATTTAGCGTGGGATGCATTCCCATTATTTGGGGTTTTACCAAACAAACCGTGCACCTTCACATTGTGCTTTAAAGTTTCTAAATCATTTTCAACAAATGCATTTTAGATGCGTATGCAGCCAGTAGGCACTCCATTCCAATCTTTGTTCTTTGCTGGATGTCCATTTCCTCAAGTGCATGGGCATTAGAGCTTCCATTCACTTAAAATTTCTATGCCTAGTCAACAAATTCATTTCCATTGTCTTGTTTTCTACTCTATTGGCAATTCGCCATCAAGTAATTCATATGCATCTTCACGCCAATGCATTGGATTTCTAATGTTTCTATGGTCTTTCAAACAAAACAAATCCATTTTTCACATTATAAGTGCTGGTGTCTTGATGGATGAGTGCACTGGAAACACTCATTATCCTTTGCTTTGACAAATTCCTATACCTTTTGAAGCTGATTCAAGCCCCTTTTGAAGTGCTATCCTCCTTTTAGCATCTCTGTAGCAATATGTTGGTTGCCTCCTTTAAATCTGCATGTGAATTTTCCTTGAACTCTTTTTGACTGCGCAAATCCATGGACTCCTTCCTTCATCTTGTACTTATTATTCACTTGAACAATAATCTTCTTTTTGTTCATGCTCTTTATTTCATTTTGCTGATTGTAATTTACCTTTTGCAGCATTGAGGTGCCTATTTGGAGGCTCTGAACACTTACACATGCTTCCACATATTTGGGGAAACCTGAACAGTCAGTTTGGTATGATCTTATTTGCAATCTAACTAGATGAGAAAGTTGAGCTTGGCTCACTACATTTGAGAGGTGTCAAAACTACCATGGGACACATTGCACATTAATGGTTTATAATCAAACATTATAAATTCCACATTACTTGTCCCCTGCTGAATTGGAGAAATCTTATTTGAATCCATGGCATGCTTGTATAATTGATTTGCCTTTCCAATATCATGTAGCTTCTTAAACAACCCAAAAGAAATAAATAGTGTTATGAATTTGTACCATGGTAAATCAAATGGGACACCATCAACAAAATCACCATTTATCTACTCCTTCAAACAATGACATTTATCTATCTTTGGATCCAATCCCAATTGACCAAATTATCACAAGAATGGTTTCACCAATCGCATCCCTATTTGGATGAAGAGCATGAAGGGATTCTACCTTAGCATATGGAATTACTAATGTTGTACTCATAATGGTAATGAGCATCTGAATCGGTATTTAGGATATGTGATTCACTACTTCATTCAGATAATTGAATGCCCTCATGAAGCTATTTGACACATGTCGGGTCCCTTGTGGGCCTGACTAATTTTTTTTTGTTTTCAAAAAAATTTCATCCTAAATTGATCTGAGAATTCTTTTGAATGAATCTGGCATGAAAACGTGAAGTGGGTTTCCACTAAAACTTGCTTTTAGGCACTTTTACAAAATAGTGAAAACTGGCCAAGTTGGCTTCGGGATTGCTTCGGGAAACTGGGCAAATGATCTCATGAAACCATGAAAACTTGCAAGAATGTAGATATTGGTCCAGAGAATGAAATGCAAAAGATAGCTCAGAAAAATGAGTTATGAGGTGAAATTTATTCACTATCAAAGTTGCTTACTTGAACTTTTTGCAACAAACGGTTGTTCTGAACCAATTAAAATGCAGATCACGTTGTTAAAAAATATCAATTCAACTCCTGATGAGCTGCCACTGGACACATAAGCTCATTTTGGCACAATGAACACGTGTGCGAAATGATTTTTCTTGAATCATCTCCTGTCAAAAGATATTGATGGTCAGATTTGACCTCTAAGAAAGGTTTCTGCAAAATTGAAGAAATTCCATTTGGTTTTGATCTGCTAAAGTAGCAAATCAACTCATAAGGCCTTGAAAACTGAATTGTGAGCTCATTTTGGTATAGAGAATGCAAAACAACAATCATTCTGACATGACAGTCAACCAGTTGCAAAATGCAAGCTCAAACGAGAGGCAACTTTACAGAACTGAACGTTTGCAAACAACTGAACAGTGACAAAACCCTCTAGCTTCACTTTTCGAAACCTTGACAAAACTCATCATGGGAAGCTGAAAATTGACATGCATGTTCACATAGGACACATGAGTGTGTTTGCAAAGGAATTTTTCTTAGAAATCAACGGGCTTCAAATCATGACCCTCCAAAGTAGGTCATTCAGGCAAGTTCATCAGGTGCACTTCTGAAAGTGCAGAGGCAAAATTTTTGACATAAGAATCTCAAATTTGAAAAATTTGAGAGTGCCATCACATTCTTCATTATTCATCCATCATTCTTCCATCTCAAGTCAAGCAACTTAGGGTTTTGTCATTGCAAGTCATTAAGAAGGCTTCTAAGGACATTCAAGGGCCGAATCTTCCTCCATTGCTGCAAAAATCCAAGATCAACTTCATGGAAAGGTAATATATTCCATTATTACATGTTTCATTCTATTGTTTCATCATTTTAGTTTAATTACCTAAAAGGGGTTTGACCAAGGCAAACCCCCATGCCCTAACATTCAACATCTTTCTCTCTTGCATTGTGTGTTTGCAAATTTAGAACTCTTGGAAGCTTGGAAATCATTGAAGATCAAGTTGCAAGGTTTTTCAAGTCTTCTTCTCATTCAACAAGTCAAATAATCAACAAAATTTCATTTTCAGACTCGTAAATTAGAGTTTCGGAAGCAGACACCTGTAGGAAGCTAAAGTGCAGATCGTAAACTTCAAAATCCACTTTTGAAAAATAAAAAATTTAAAAGTGGAATAATTCACCATGGGTGGCGAATGAGTCCCACCACAGGGTCAATTTTGAGTTTTCTGCATTTTTGAGTACCCATTTGTCACAAATGGGTTCCAACATAGTTTACCAGAACTGGGACTGATTCACCTAGAATGGCGAATGAGTCCCTCTAGGCCTGAAAAACATCATCAACAACATTTAAAAAGTAATTTATAGTCCCCATCAAGGTTCCAGGTGTACACTTTCAGTCTGATTCATTTTTGTTGCATTTTTCCATTCATTTGTAGGTGATTTTGCAATACACAATGTGTTTTCAAACAAGTCATATTTCTTAGGTTTTTCATATTTAATCAATCAATTTTATCAATTAGCTGCATCTAGATCATTCCATTTAGTCATAATTCCATTATACATAACTTAATTTGAATGAACCCTTTAGCCTTTTTTTCCCTACCTCTCTCCTTTTAGGTGAAAAAACCTAGAAGAGTTAGAGAAGTGCATAGGAGCCAAAAACCTATGGTTCATTCCCTCAATTTTTTTTGAAAATTCTAAAAAAGTCCTAACTGAGACTCATTTTCCACCCTAGGCGAATCGATCCCTTGTGACCATTGAAACTGTCTTTTATAGAGCTGAAAACCTCGTGTTTAGGCTTCTATTAAGTGCCCTTTCATACCTATATCAGTTAGTTGCATTTTTGTAACATGAATTTCACTAGATCTCACTTAGAATAGCTCATTTCATGCATTTTTTAGTTTCAAATTTTTGCATTAGAAAAAAGTGCATTTAGCTTGCATCTTTGCATGCAATTTCCTTAAAAATCTCTAAAATTTTGCATCTCCATCTTAGGTACATGAATCTTACAACAGTAAACACATAAAAAACACTTCAAAATTTCTGAAAATTTTGCAAAAAAACTAGTACTAGGACTCATTCTCCATACTGGGCGAATTAGTCCCTGTCTAGATTTTTGACTGTCTGTTCTTGCATCAAAAACCTCATTTTTGCACTTCCTAAACCTCCAAGTATCATATAGTATAAGTCTGGAAAGTTTTAGGAACATTTGTTTTATGCATTTAGCTCAAAAACATAATTTTAGATCACTCATTCTTCAAATCACTTCATTTGCACACATCCTTACATCTGAAAATGCTTCCATTTTTGCAATTTTGCATAACATTGATAAAAGTACTTTTCACTTTTGCATATACAATATTTATTTTCATACAACTTTGCATTAGTTTGGTAAAATTACTTTTCATTCTTACATGTACATTTTTTGCATTCTTCAAATCTTGCATATATTGGATATGATTGTTTTGTACCTTTGCATATACATTGTCCATATTGCTGAAACATTGCATGAAATGGTTACATGTGCTTTTCATTCTTATTCAAACAATGCTCGTACCTTACATAGTTAGACATGTTAAGAAATATTTCCTATCCTCTCCCTATGAGAGTGTTTTAGTGAAAGAGACTACAACTTGGGCCATTCCTAATGATCATACTTGTTCTTCTCATAATATCTCTCTTCTTGGTGATGAAGATAGTTTAGTAGAAGAATCTTGAATTAATGAGAATTTTGAGAATCCTAGTTTTTTCTCTCCTCTTACCTCTCTTAGTGGACAAAACATTCACAACCAACATAACACAACCTTATATTATCATGACAACAACATTTGTTCTCCCTCTAGTATCTCTCCTAGTTGTGAAGTAGATACTTTGATGTTATAAAACATAGTCGATGAAGGTCATGACTATCTTAGTTGTCCCTCTTCACCTAGGGAAACCCCTCCTGAAAAAAAATCTTCAACCATTGATCATTCCCCTACTTGTGATGAAGTCCTTTTAGAAGAACCAACCTATGAAAGTCACAAACATTTGGCTTGTTATTCTCCTTAAAACTCTCCTCCTAGTGAGAATCTCATGGTGCAAACATATATGAACATTGACACATCTCCTTCAACCACTAAACCTTCCCTTGGTGAGGATACTCAAGTGGCATTAGATTCCCCTTCACCAACATATCATTCCAATCAAGAATTTTTTTTTGAAGTTATGATGACACAAGTGGGATCTCCTTTAATTATTGAGATTCCTAAATCACCTTCCCTTAGTGAAAAACACAGAAAATTTTGAGATATCTTGAAATCCATGATACAATCTACTCATAACAATGTTTTGCAGCTGCTAAGTTGTAACTTAGTAACTCAAACCTCTAGAGGACCACACAACACTCCTACACCTTTACCTTTTCCTCAAAAAGTGCCTAGTGTTGAAGATCTTAAAAAGACTCTTGCTAATATATTTGTATGGGAGCTCATTCAACTTTCACTAACATTCAAACTTCTCTTCCATGAAATGTTGGAAATATGGAAGGAAGAGATCCAATATTACATAAAAATGAATCATGTAACATCCTCCCCTCATCCCATACAAGCCACCCAATTATAAATCAAATTCCTTAAACATGAATTACCCCCACTTGAGATTCAACACAAAAATGATCCCTTGATGATACATGTGATCATTAATGAAACTCTAGTTAGGCACACTCTCATTGACAATGGATCATAAATTAATGTTTGTAGCATGGACCTTATACACAAAATTGGAATGAAAAAAAGCTTATTCAACTTAATGATGTTCATATTCATGGCTTTGACAATGTTCATAGGCAACCACATGGGATGATCACATTACCTATTGAGGTCGGACCTGTAGTGCTTCCTACCTCTATTCATATCATGCAAGGACCCCTTCCATACAATTTTATCCTAGGAGACCATGGATTCATGCTATGAACGGAGTCCCATCTACCCTTCACCGTATCATAAAATTTGAATACAAAAACAAGATATATACAATTGATGCTGATGAGTGAAGCTGTGTCAATTGATCACAACACTTCCAATCCTTTCACTCCTAGGTAAAAAATTGAAACAAAGCTCTTTCTTGAAAATTTGAGGTTGTTATATTCTACACCTCCTTTCCATAAAATTTCAAAAATCTCACCCTCATGGTCCAAAGAGTCATATACAAACAATTCATTTTTAGACACAAGTTCTAGTAGTGATTGGAGTTTCACACCTACCTTTATGGGAGAGTGTGCAATATCCCAATCTCCACCCAAACAACCTTGTGTTCCATTCACTCAACTTAGTTCTACCACATCACCCCATGGTGGTGGTGGGGTAAATATAACTCCCATCCCTTGTGTAACAATGACACATAATGATAAAAAGGATTTGTGTTCTTGTAAAGAAACCAATCCTTCCCACAAACACACAACCCCTTCACCTCACTTGGAAGATTGTTATGGTATCAGCTACAATCTTCCTCCTACACAAAATGACATATCATACTTATCAAAGACTTTTCACACCAATCACATTCAACATCTAAAGGAGTGTGGTGCTCTTCCTTGTGCTAGAGCCCCTAATTCCTCTACTTGATACTCACTTTCATCCATTCTAGGATCACCTTTGTCTTGCACTAAGTGGGGGCAAGAGGTTTGCTAGCCTTATCCCTGTATGTCACTTGTCATGGTCTCTTTTGACTAATTGTTAAACTTTCATGAACATATAAGATCAAGCTTGGGATGTGGACGACATGTCTTAAGATTGACTCGCTTGTGACATACTCTCTTTCTTCACACAACTTATCGAAAACATATGACTTGGCATAGGGATTTTTGACTAAGCTCTCATGTACTTCTCTTCTACTTTAAAGAAATTTCTCATAGTAATGATTTTAGAAATTCCTTTAAAAAGGGGGGCATACAATACCATAATTCATGTGTACTCTTGGTTCTTAGTGTAGCCTTGTCATTTAGGTGATGCGTTTATCACTTTGTGGATGACATTGGGTGTGATGTCCTTCATAAGTGTGATCTATATTAGCATATTATATTCCTCTTGGTGGCTTGATGTGATGCGTTGCATCCCCTAAGTTGTGAATATACTATTCTTTGATTGGTCCTCTCTTGGAGACATTAGACACAATGTTCCCTAATATTGACCAACCTTCGCTTACGTTGTGCAACGCATTTTTCTTGTAATTTTCTTGTGGTGCCTTGTTAAAGTTATCAAGTGGTATAACTTTAACATGGTTGAGTGGGAAGCCCACCTAGTGGCATGAATTTTCCCCATAACCACCTTTGTGTTTGTGAGTGCATACCAACTAGCATATGTATCTTACCTTTTTGGGATTTCTCACCCCGTAGACAACTAGTTATGTGGCCCTATAGTAAGTATACCTTTGGCCTTTCTCACTCGATGGACAACCAAGAAGTTCCGTCGGCCCAGAGTGAGTACATATTTTCTACCTCGTCTTTCATTCTCTTCATTCTTGTCATTGCATGATTTTGTATCTTGGGGGCTTGACCTACATGTGGATCTCTCTTGAATGTCTACTTTAACGTGAGTTTGAAGCAAGTTCATCCTATCACTAAAGTGGGGGCTAAATGTGCCATAGAAAAAAGGACCCTTTGCTTGACATGAGAAAAAATGGACTTAATGATGCCTTGATTTAGGTGTTGTGAGGTATTTTATGCATCCACACTAAGTCTTGTACCTTTGAAAACTAAATAAAATGCATTTAATGATATATTGTAAAGGTGTTGTGAAGTGTTGTAACACATTTCTACACTTTTCTAAACTCTTCTCATTTTAATTCATCTAAATATTCCCTTTTCATTACTTATCAAGTCCTATTTTAAAGTGTTTTAAAGTCTTGTAACAAGCTTTCATGCTTTTCTAGGAACATCTTCACTATTTACACCTTTCTTATGCTTTATTTAACCCCTTTATGCCCTTATAAGCTGTAATTAAGTGTATTTTTTAATGTAAACCCAACAAACAATATTAAATCCAAAATATTCCTGACACCCATTTTTAGGTCCTAGGTGGGACCCATTCGCAATGGGTGGTGAATGAGTCCCCCTTGGCCCCAAATTCAAAATATTTAAATTTTATTTTAGGTTTTTATTTAAAAATACCTTATGTCAGCCTGTGATGAGGTTTCACTGGGTTACTAAATCACAATAATGTATAAATAAGTGTTCACATCCATTTTATCCCCAATTCATTCATTCAACCATTCTTCATTATTCATCCATCATTCTTCCATCTCAAGTCAAGCAACTTAGGGTTTTGTCATTGCAAGTCATTAAGAAGGCTTCTAGAGACATTCAAGGGTTGAATATTCCTCCATTGCTACAGAAATCGAAGATAAACATCATGGAAAGGTAATCTATTCCATTATTACATGTTTCATCATTTTGGTTTAATTACCTAAAAGGGGGTTGACTAAGGCAAAACCCCATGCCCTAACATTCAACATCTTTCTCTCTTGCATTGTGTGTTTGCAAATTTATAACTCTTGGAAGCTTGGAAATAATTGAAGATCAAGTTGCAAGGTCGTTCAAGTCTTCTTCTCATTCAACAAGTCAAAGAATCAATAAAATCTCATTTTTCAAACTCGTAAATTAGAGTTTTGAAAGCGGACACCTGTAGGAAGCTAAAGTGCATATCAAAAAATTCAGAATCCACTTTTGAAAAATTAGAAATTTAAAAATGGACTCATTCGCCATGGCTGGAAAAAGAGTCCCACCACAGGGTCAATTTTGAGTTTTCTGCATTTTTGAGTACCCATTTGTCAGAAATGGGTTCCAACATAGTTTACCAGAACTGGGACTGATTCACCTAGAATGGAAAATGAGTCCCTCCAAGCCTAAAAAACATTATCAATAGCATTTCAAAAGCAATTTCCAGTCCTCATCAAGGTTCCAGGTGCACACTTTCAGTTTGATTCATTTATGTTGCATTTTCCCATTTATTTGTAGGTGATTTTGTAATACACAATGTGTTTTCAAATAATTCATATTTCTTAGGTTTTGCATATTTAATCAATCAATTTTATCAATTAGCTGTATCTAGATCATTCCATTTAGTCATAATTCCATCATACATAACATAATTTTAATGAACCCTTTAGCATTTTTGGCCCTACCTCTCTCCTTTTAGGTGAAAAACCCTAGAAGAGTTAGAGAAGTGCATAGGAGCCAAAAATCTATGGTTCAATATCCATTAGAGTTAGGGTTAGGATTCCCAAGATAAGATTAGGGTTAGGGCTAGAGTAAGGGTCAGGGTTAGGGTTGGGGATTAATTAGTGTTAGGGCTAGGGTCTAATTTTGGGTTAATATTCAATTAGAGTTAGGGTTAGGGTTCAATTGATGTTCAATTAGGTTAAGGGTTCTAGGATAAAGTTTGGGGTTAGGGTTAGGGTTGGCATTAGAATTCAAATAGGATTAGGGTTAGGATTACAATTAATATAAGAGTTAAGATTCAATTAGGACTTAATTAGGTTTATGGTTAGGGTTCATATTCAATTAGGGTCAAGGTTTAATGAAGGTTAGGATTGGGTTTCAACTATAGTTAGGGTTAAAGTTACTTTAGGGTTAGGGTTCAATTAGGGTTAAGGTTAGGGTTTAATTAGGGTTGTACAGTTAGAATTAATGTTAGGGTTAATTTTTAGGTTCAATTAGGGTTGAACTTCAATAGGTTAGGGTTACCATTAGGGATATAATTCAATTAGGATTTAATTTCAATAGGGTTAGGGTTAGGGTTCTAAGATAAATCATAGGCTACTTGAGCCTTATAATACAACTAATGTAAATTATATACTTATCCATTTAATATAATGTCCTCATGTTTATACAATATTCATTCTCATCAGTTATATTCAATATCATACACATGTTGTGGTTTTGTACATTCCTAGAAGATAAGCCACTAATATTATATTATTGTGCAACTAAAGAATCCATTATTATAAACACACAACAATCAAATTTCTAAAATGGATTCAAAAAAGTTAATATATCTCGATGTTTCCTATATTATATTATTAATATTAATGTATATAATTCACTGTCATGTTAATAATATTACATTATTAATAGAAATGAATTTATGGGAAAAAATTGAAAAGGATATATCTTGACATTATTTATATAGATTATTTAATAAGATAGATAAGGAGCCCTAAATATATAGCTACAAATTTTAAGCTAGTATTAGAAAGGGGGAATCAACTTTTCCCATCATCTTCGTTGATGTTTTTAAATATTATTTTATAACATATAGTTATAATTTCTCATATAAAAATCCTTAATGTGTAGGCTTTGGCAGCTAAATTGTATTGGCGATGGTGTTCTCAACAACATCAGTTGTGGGAAATAATCCTTACTTCAAAATATGTAGGTGCAGTTGAGAATGCTAAAGTTTCCCGCTTTAGTTTAGAGGGGAAGGGCTCTATGATTTGGGGTACCCTTAAAAGGGGGGCCAAGCTGGTCAAGCAATGAATTTTTTGGATTTTCAATAGTGGTCATGATGCTCTCTTTTGGTATGATTCTTGGGATGGTCACCCTCCCATCCTATCTTCTCACCCTCATATGCAAGATTTGTGTCAAAACTTTATTAATGCTGGGTGGTGCCATGTAGCTGACTTCAAGAATCTTCAGGCTATGGGTTAGGTCAATATTTTTAGGTGGAAGGATCCATGGGAGTGGTTGCCTAGTGGTGCGGTTGGGGATTGTCAGGAGCTTGTTGTGATTTTAGCTGGTCGTATTTGTAATTCTCTTCCTAGGAGGGATATGCTGGCTTGGGGCCATGATCTAAAAGATATATTTATTGTTGCCTCTAGCTATCATATTCTTGATAGGCAATTTTTTGGGAGTTTAGAGGTTTCTTGATGGAAATAGGTTTGGAGTAAGTTTTCCTGGCCTAAGTGTAATTTTTTCTCCTAGTTAGTGGTGCATGGAAGATGTCTTACTTGGGAGAATCTTTGGAAGTGGGGGATGCATGGTTCCTCTATGTGTGTTATGTGTGTTGGGTTTGAGGAGTGCATTCCTCACCTCTTCTTTTAGTGTTCCTCTGTGAAAGATATCTGGCACTCTTGGTGGAATCTCTAGAACCGGCCATGCAAGCATGTTTCTTCTTTGGAGGATTTTTGGAAGTGCCAAGGACCTCCTCCTGTTAAGACCTCTTTTCTTCTCATTTCTTGGACCATTGGGCCTAGTTTGATAATTTGGCATCTCTGGTTGGAACACAATCGTAGAATTTTCCTAGATAAGAAGCTTCTTGTTGGTCAGCTTTGGCTGAGAATTTTGGGGGTCCTATTGGAGACTTTGACTGCTAAGTGCAATTTGTCTATTCCTATTATTCTTGGTGATCTTGGAGTGGTTAGTTCTTTGGGAATTTCTATTGGGGGAAGGAGAAATTTGGGGGATGTTTTCCATGGGCACGAGAGGGAGAGGGTTAGTCATTGAAATGAAGGATTTTGGCACCCACTTGCTTTCTAGCTCTCCTAGGGTTTTTCACCTAGAAGGAGAAAGATGGGGCCAAAAATGCACAATGTTTCATTCAAGATTAATGTATGAATGGATGGGAAATGGAAGTGAAGTGTGTGTAGATGTGTTTGAATGCTTGTAAATGTAAACAAATGAATGTAAACTAATCTAATACAAAATGTTGGAAAACACAATTTTGAATGCAAATATGAACTAGAAACTTAGACAAATGAAAAAAAAAGTTGATGAGACAGAACATAGTGCACTTGGAGGAAGATTGATGTTACTGGAAGGTTCTGGAATGTCTCAGAAATCATTGTTAATGACCACTAGGACTAATTTTCCATGCATGGTGAATTAGTCCTGCTTCTGATGAAAAGTTTTGGAAATAGGTTTTGGACTGCTGGGAGATGAAATCTGACAAAATAAATTTTTTAGGCCTACAGGTGGGACTCATTCACCATGGGTGGAGAATTATTCCACCTACAAGAATCTGCAAAATCTGGAATTGATTATGTGTAACAAGATCTGCACTTATGCTTTCTACAGGTGTCCGCTTCTGAAACTGTCAGATCCAGATCTAAAAATGACTTTTTGTTGATTCTTTGACTTGTTAAATGAAGAGAGAGCTTTAAAAACATTTCAACTTGATCTTCAATGACTTCCAAGCATTCAAGGGACCTAAATCTACATACAAACAAGAAAAAGGAGAGATATGTTGAATGCTAAGGCATGGTGGTTTTCCTTGGTCAAACCTTGTTTAGGTAATTAAACCAAAATGATGAAAGAATGGAATGAAGCATGCAACAAATGGAATAGATTACCTTGCCATGATGTTTTGATCTTGAAATTCTACAGCATAACATGTATAATCATCCCTTGAATGTCTTAGGAAGCTCAATGAATGACTTGCAATCTGAAAGCCCTAGCTTGCTTGAGAAGATAGATGAATGAGATTAAGAGAATAAGAGGCGATGTGAAAATGAGGTGAAAATCACTTATTTATACAATTCTTGTACCTTAGTATCTGTTCATACCTCATCATAGGTTGACATCAAGTGATTTTGAATAAAATCCCAAAAGGAAATTTAAAATATTTTGAATTTGGGGCCAAGGGGAACTCATTCGCCACCCATGGCGAATGGGTCCCACCTAGGACCTAAAAACATGTGTCGCAAAAAATGTTGTATTTAATGTTATTTTTCGGGATAACATTAAAAAATACACTTAATTAAAGCATATGAGGGCATAAAGAGACCAAATAAAGAATGAGAAAGGGATAAATAGTGAAAATATACCTAGAAAATCATGAAAGCTTGTTACAAGACTTTACAACACTTCAAAATAGGACTTGTTTAGTGACGAAAAGGTGATTTTTAGGTCAATTGTAATAAATAGAGTCTAGAATAATGTAGAAATGTCTTACAATGCTTCACAACAACTTCACAAGATGTCGTTCTTTGAGTTATAGTACCTAAATAAGCATGTTCAAGCCATGTTACAACATAAAATCATAGTAACATAGTTCCAACACTATGAAACAAGACCTAAAAGGCCATGAAAATGACAAGGGGCTATTTTTCTATGACAGTCATATTGCACACTGGTACCCTTGGCTTTGTGGGTGTTGAAAATAAACACTAATGGATCTTCTAGAGGTAATCCTGGGCATGCTAGAGTTGGTGGTATTGGAAAAGATAGCTTGGGAGTGGTGGTTTTCTTCTTATCTGCTTATAGAGGGAATCATACTAATAACCTCACAGAGACTATTGCTATTCTCTTGGCCTTGGAGCAGGCATGTTCCCTTGGTTGGAGGTGGGTTTTTTATGAATCTGATTCTTAGGTGGTCATTGATATACTGAATAAGTGACATTTTGAGGATGTGAATTGGCAGTTGGCAGTGGTGGTCAAGCAAATTGTTTCCTTGTGCACCAACTTGGACTCTATTTCCTTTTGTCATATTCCTCGAGAGTGGAATAAGGTGGCTGATGGTCTAGCTAGATGGGCGTCTAAGCAGATGGGGACTTGGTGTGTGGATGATTGAAATAATCTTCCTAGAGATTTGACTCTTCTACTTGAAAGTTGGGTTATGGATGATATGAGGTGCTTCTTGGGTGTAACTTAGCTTCTGGTCTTGGCTTGTGCCCTTGACAGGTTTGTTTCTTATTTTCTTTGTAATGCTTTTTTGATTCAATAAAGTTTTTACCCCTCTTTTATTAAAAAAAAATCTCATACAAAAATCTTCACTCCCATATGAGTGAAAATAAAAATAGCGTGACTCACTTTATAGTCTTTTGGGGCCACAAAAATGAGTGTTTTTAGCAT
The DNA here is from genome assembly GCA_007258455.2 of Sequoia sempervirens. Classification (NCBI taxonomy): domain Eukaryota; kingdom Viridiplantae; phylum Streptophyta; class Pinopsida; order Cupressales; family Cupressaceae; genus Sequoia; species Sequoia sempervirens. The sequence continues at coordinate 76,422,284 of VDFB02000363.1, read as the reverse complement.
TCAATGTATTTTATTACTAGAAATTGCACCTCAGTGTGCAATGGGTATGCCAAAGAGGCGAGGAAGGTCAATCAAGGAAAATTTTGGTCTATTTCTTGCATAAATTTGTGTAGTACATGAGGACAATTAGTAAGTCATTTATCAAATGATGTCATTTGTGCAAGTTTTGTAATCTAGCAAAATGCTTTTTAGTTGGGTAATGGCATAGGGGAAGAAAGAGACCCAAGATGAAAGGATAAGTGTATTCTGCCTTGGGGCACTGATAATAACTTTTACATCAACAACACCATCGTTAGTGACATTTTTATTCTTTGCCCACATGCGAGGTTTGTCATTGTAACTTGTCGATGGTCAATTGTCCCCTTGTGCTATAAGGGCTCTTTCGATGTTGATCACCTTGGGAATCAATTGGTCATATGTTGTTATGCATTACATTTTCAAATGAAAGGAAAAGATCCCTTCAAGGTTGGAGATGATAGTCCCAATTTTTTGTTCATCAGGCATAGCCCATTTGCTCCAGTTGGCCTTGGATCGCCATTGTTGCAAGAAGGATGTGAATGTTGTTGTAAATAGGATGCCATTTAATTGCAAATCCTAAACATTAATTATTTCATGTATCTCCTAGATTCTTGGAATGTGTTCAACAACACTAAGATTAGGATGAGATTAATATTTGGATGAAATAAATCATGAAATTGACATTTGTATTTATTCCTAAATAATAGGAGCATGTGGTGCACACATGGTAAGGTGAAACTCACCTTGTGTTCAGTTAACTACAGGTAATAGTTAACACTTCGAATGCATGTAAAGATCCTAGAGTTAGGGTTGATGTTTGCATACTTGAAGTTCATTCGTTGAGTTCGGGCCATTCACTACCTCGGCTCATTCTTAATCGTTTAGCTCCGGGCCTCGATGTTCCTTCATTCAGTTCGATTGCTTCGTGCGATCATGCATGCAAGTGCATATTTACATGCATGTTGGTTATTTTAGCTGCATGTAGTTAGCTTGATTAACTTTGCATGGATAATAACATTGAGTTGTATGACAGATAACAGGGACTACCTCCAATTAACAAGGGATGACCATTCTTTGGGAATGGTGTTGAGTAAATGTTTCAGTTAACAATAAAGCACTTGAAGACAACTTGGGCGCCCAATATGCTTTATTGGAATTAACTCCAATGCATGTTAAGATATTTTTGATGGCTCAGTTAAGTAGCTTTAATTGTGGGCGCCATCTTTGAGGAATAGCTTTGGAATTATCACCGAAGTGAAGGAGAAGTTGTAGCTTCAGTTTGGGACACCCAAATGCATGATGCACATGTTGTAAGCTTTAGTCTTCACTAAATAACTCTACTTGAAGGAATATGGTGTACCTTTTCAAGGGCTTGAGATTATGCATTGTAATTATCACCATTTGGAGATTACAAGGTTGCATATTGTCTATATATCTCATTCAAGTTGAATAGAGTTTGGAGATTGGTTATTGCAGGTGTGAAGAAGATTGGTAAAGATAGAAGAAGCATTCTCAAGCAAGAATTGGAGCTATTGTAATTCAGAGTTTGAATAATAGAATAATTCTTGGTGGAGTTTTTTCCCGAAAGGGTTTCTCCACGATATATCTTGTGTGATCCTTCTATTATCCTGTCTAGTTCTTCTAAATAATTCTCTCTACATTCTACAACAGTAAAATGGATTAATCAAGATAATCATCCACAAAGAATTTATGTAACAAAGAAAAGACTTAATTAGAACAGCAATTTTGAAGTTTTACAGAGCATTAAGCTAAGAAAACACCTCATTTTTCAACATTTGGTATCAGAGCTGAGGTTTAGGTATTGGGACGCCTTTCTCTTAAAAGATTGGAGGTTTTTAGCTTAGTGGGAGCTCTTATTATTTTTGTTATTTGCTGATTTTGGAATTAAGTTTTGTTACAATGAATTCAAGGTTAGAGATTGAAAGGTTCAATGGTTCTAACTATGAAATGGAAATTAAAAATGGAAGATCTTCTTGAAGAAGAGATCAGTGGTTAGCGGTTAATAATGAGACAAAGACACCTACAACTATTTCAGATGAAGATTGGGCTAAGTTAGATAAAAAGGCAAGAGGAACAATAAGGTTATGTCTTGCTGATGTTGTTCTTTTGAATGTTTCAATGGAAACTAGTGCATATAAATTATGGAAAAGAATAGGGGATATTTATCAAACTAAGAGTCTCACCAATAAGTTGTATCTGAAAAGGCAATTATATTCATTGAAAATGAAAGATGGTGATTCAGTAGCACAACATTTAAATGCTTTCAATTTAATTCTCAGTTAGTTAGCATCTGTAGATGTAAAGCTAGAGGATGAGGATAAGTGCATTTTATTACTTTGTTCTTTACCAAATTCTTGGGAAAATCTAATTGTTGCAATTAGTGGAAATGGTGCAGATCCAAAGATGGACAACATTATTCCTACTCTCCTATCAGAGGAGATGAGGAGGAAGTCTAAGGAGGAAATCCAAGATGCCTTGTTTGTAAAAGGTAGGCCTAAGAAAAAGGAGCCTAAGGGAAACAAGGAAGGGAAGGGTAAGTCGAAGGACGAAGTAAGGTAAAGTGTTGGAACTATGGGAAACAGGACATGTGAAGAAGGATTGTAAGAACAAGAAAGAGAGTTCCGATTCTTCTACAGAGGGTCCTAGATAATAGTAATGATGCATTGGTTATTTCAGCTAATATTGTTTGTGATAACTCTTTGCTTCATGTTTGAGTAATCTTGAAGAGAGGATGGTAGTCACGATGCCATGTGTGACTCGGTATCACGGTTCATGGGAGTTGTGGCAGTGACTTGGATGCATCATTGGTAAGGTTATCTCCATGTGGTTGGAGATATGGTTTCTTGGTTTAGAGTTTGGCATATTTACATGGTTCTCTTGAGACTAAGATGTATAAGCATGTTATGATGCATGTGATCTCCTAAGAGGAGATGGTTAGATCATGGATGTCATGTTTATGATTCTTGATTCATGATTGGAGTTTTGACAATGATCTTGTGTAGTTCTCTTAAGTTTTGGGTACATTAATCATTTGCTTGATTACTTCATGAAAGTGTTGTGTTGCATTTGGAGTTTGGCATGGATTGGTTGGTTACAGGTCCTCATGGATACTTGGAGAAATAGGTGAGGCTGGAATTCTCTTGTGGTAAGAGACTTTTGTTGGAATGGTTACTTGTGAGAAAAGTTTTTTAACAGAAAATACCGAGGAGTCTACACCTTGGTTGAATGTGAATTCAACACACTCGGTGGTTTAGCATACCTCTAAAGAGGTGGTTTGGTTACAGAGGCTTGGGAAAGGTAATGGTTTGGTTGATAATGGGAAGGTATTAATTGAGAAAGTTAACACTTTAATTAATGTTGATTATCTTATGAAACCATCATGATAAGTCTCTGGTTTTAATCATTTGCTTGGAAGCTTCATGATTATGCAGGTTGCATTTGAAGTTAGCATGGATTGATTAGTTGGTGCAAGAAGGCCATTGGCTTTGAGACTTGTACTTGTTTTATTATTCCTTGTTTAGAATAATTGCAATGTATAATGTCAAGTGGGAGAATGTTGGAAATAGGATGCCATTTAATTGCAAATCCTAAACATTAATTATTTCATGTATCTCCTAGATTCTTGGAATGTGTTCAACAACACTAAGATTAGGATGAGATTAATATTTGGATGAAATAAATCATGAAATTGACATTTGTATTTATTCCTAAATAATAGGAGCATGTGGGTGCACACATGGTAAGGTGAAACTCACCTTGTGTTCAGTTAACTATAAGAGTAATAGTTAACACTCTGAATGCATATAAAGATCCTAGAAGTTAGGATTTGATGTTTGCATGCTTGAAGTTCAGCTTAAGTTAAGTTCGGTCGATTCGATTTAGTTCGCCTGATTCGTAATCAGTTCAGTCACTTTAGTTAGCCAAACAGTTATCTCGCTTGCATGCAAGCATGTTGCATGCATGTTGGAATTTTTAGTTGCATGTAGTTAGCTTCAGGTTAACTTGTAATGCATGGCTAAATAACATTGAGTTGTATGACAGATAACAGGGACTACCTCCATCAAGGGATGACCATTCTTTGGGAATGGTGTTGAGTAAATGTTTCAATTAACAATAAAGCACTTGAAGACAACTTGGGCACCCAATATGCTTTATTGGAATTAACTCCAATGCATGATAAGATATTTTTGATGGCTCAGTTAAGTAGCTTTAATTGTGGGCGCCATCTTTGAGGAATAGCTTTGGAATTATCACCGAAGTGAAGGAGAAGTTGTAGCTTCAGTTTGGGACACCCAAATGCATGATGCACATGTTGTAAGCTTTAGTCTTCACTGAATAACTCTACTTGAAGGAATATGGCGTACCTTTTCAAGGGCTTGAGATTATGCATTGTAATTATCACCATTTGGAGATTACAAGGTTGCATATTGTCTATATATCTCATTCAAGTTGAATAGAGTTTGGAGATTGGTTATTGCAGTGTGAAGAAGATTGTAAAGACAGAAGCATTCTCAAGCAAGAATTGGAGCTATTGTAATTCGAGTTTGAATAATAGAATAATTCTTGGTGGAGTTTTTTCCCGAAAGGGTTTCTCCACGGTATATCTTGTGTGATCATTCTATTATCCTGTCTAGTTCTTCTTAATAATTCTCTCTACATTCTACAACAGTAAAATGGATTAATCAAGATAATCATCCACAAAGAATTTTATGTAACAAAGAAAAGACTTAATTAGAACAACAATTTTGAAGTTTTACAGAGCATTAAGCTAAGAAAACACCTCATTTTTCAACAAATGTTTTTAGCTTGTTTTAGGCTGGATAATTCTTCCAAGCTTACATCCATGTCTACGTTAAATGAATAGTTTTGTATGAATAAGTCTATAATTTCTTGAAACTTTTTAATTCAGAGGGGAAGGCGGGAGAACCATTCCATTGCTGGACTAGCCAAACTCTGAGGGAAGAGTTGCATTAAATAAGAATCATCATACACAACTTCCATACAATGTACATGGAATTCCTTGACGTGATCTTCAAGATTGCTAGTCCAACGATATTTGTCAAATTTTGGTATCTCAAATCCTTGTGGGAATGGAACCATCACAATGCTTCTGTCAAACAGATAGGGGCACAAATTCCCTTGTTATTTTGTTGTCTTTCCTGATTATATGTCTAACACTTGTTGTGAGAGCAGTTTAATTTGTGCGGACAAATCTTTTTGTGGATCTAGTGGTGGGATGAATGTGTTTTGGGGTGGTATTTTTGCTTGAGTGAGTGATGGGTTGACTTGTGTGTTTGTGTTCAAGGCACTTGGTTACATGTTTGTGGGGGGTTGTTGTAAGTTTTGCTATGCAAGAAACACTTAGTGGTATGCCTATAGTTATTGTTCTGCCAACAACTCTTGTTGTTGGTCTTGTTGTTGTTGTGCCAACAATGCTTGTTGTTGGGCTTGTAGCTAAGCTGCTTGTTGTGCTTGGTATTGATGCAAAGCTTGTTGATAAGATTGTTGTTGTAACAAGGCTTGTGCTTGGGCTTGTTGTACTTGGTATTGAGATTATGCCTATGCTTGAGCTTGTTGAGTAGCTTGTGCGGGTTGTGCAACTTGTTGCTGTTGCAGTAAAGATTGTGCTTGTGCTTGGGAAACCTGTTGTGCTTGTTGTGTGGCTTATTGTGCAGCTTGGGCGACTTGTTGCGTAGCTTGTTGAGCTTGGAATTGCTAGAGTTCCTTTTGGTATGATTGCTAGGTTGCTTGCAATGTGATGCTGTATTGATTTTCCATATTTGGATTTGGTGGTGGAGGTGGGGGATTTGGAAAAATGGTGTGAGATGAGGTAGCAAGATTTTTTTGAGGCAGTTGTGGAGGTGCTCGTCAAGTGATGACAAGAGGTTGTGTGGTAGATGGTATGGTTGATGTACTAGGTGCTTCAGAGACCATGTTTTGGAGAATTTGGGGTGTTGTAGATGGTGTAACGATTGATTGGGATGTTTGGATTGGTGCCACCTGGTGTTGTGATATCGGTGGCATGCTTAAAGGATTTGGAATGATTGACATGCTGATTTGATTAATGATTGGAGGATTGATTTGAATTGATTGGTTTTGGATTGGTATGTTAGGTAAAGGGGGTTTCCCTAAACCTTGGATTGGTGTAGATGTTGATGTCAAAAGAGGAAATAATGGGAAGATTGGAGGTGTAATTTCCCTTGCAAAAGTGATGATGATGCATCAAAAGTTCCCCCTTTTCTAAATAGACCCACTTGTCCTTGTGATATCATGGGGAGAGAAAATTGTGTATCAAGAGAATATGTCGGTGATGCAAAGAAGGTGGATGAATTGTTGATGTCACAAAAAATGAGTGGGACATACAGATGTTTTGGGTCTTGTGGGACAGTGTTCAGTATACCCAAGATGGTGTTTGCATCCAAGTTTTGGTTATTTACAAGGGGATGTGTTTGAATAGAATGGAGTAATGAACTCCCCTTAGTAATCATGGGTTGACTTGAAGCATGAGATGACGTTGGTTGTATGATGGGTTGGATGATGCTTTGGAAGGAAGGTGTGAATGATACCAATGGCATATTCCCAAGAGGTTGTTCCATACTAGTGCTCACATAAAAATTGGAAGGGAGTTTAGCCCCTTCCTTTGCTAATGCTAACATGTATTGTGTGAGATTGAGTCTCATGACAATGTTGACAATCAAGTGTGTTCTAGGATTTTGGACTGGCTCAATTATTTCCTCTTGGGACATTCCTTGGTAGTTGTTGGTGACATCTTCCCTCTTGAAGATCTTGTGGTAGTTGAGGGGTGTTAAGTGGAGGGTTCGTAGATTCCATGGGTTTGAATTCTAATGTAGTTTGGTTCAAATTACTTGAAGTGGACATTTCTTTGTTTTGTTTCATGCTCTTCTTGTGTTGTGATCTAGTTTGGACCATAAAATAAGGATCAACTTCAAGGAATATGGGAGGTAAACCTCTAACTCACTTGGTTGATCTAAAATTTAGGTACAAAAAAGAAAATTTAGGATGTTTAAGGATCAAATGATGGTGGTGGGATAGATGAAAGATGAAGGATATGGATGTTTGAAATTTTGAGACCCTTGGAGGAATACTAGACTTTAGGAATTTTGGATTTGGTTTGATTTAATTTTGGATAATAAACCTATAAACCCCAAGATGTTAGATGTTATCTAAGTGGGATGAACTTCTACACAAGGATGATAATTTAACTAAATGTACGAGGAAGGATTCATCCACATACACTTAGTCAAAAAAAGTGATTTTTATTTTGATTTGAAGGATTTACCAAAAGTCTAGTATGAATGATTTTTCAAAGGTTGTAAAATTTGTTTGCGAAATGGGATTTGATTTGATGTTTGGGAAGGATGAAGGTGTTGATTTGATCCTAGATGAACCTAGAAAGACTTTGTTTACAAGATCAAGGTTTTGAAGAACATGCTATACCTCTAAAACTTTTTAACCCTATGTGAGAAAATCAAAACGTTGTAAAAGACTCGGATTTTGACAATAATAGAAGGAATACAAGTTTGGATTATTTCTTGAAGCACATTTGTAAAAGTTGTAGACCAATCTATCCCTAGTTTCGTGAAGTGCTAGAAGATGTTGCTTGAGAGCCTTTGAACTAAAATGTCTTTCACATTTATTGAATTTTGGCTTTGGGATTTTGATCTTGTGGGAAATAATTTGAACAAACACATATGTGGGGTTCAATTGTCTTTTATCTTGATTAAATGGATTATTTTTACCACATCAACACTTCTTGCTTAGCTTTCAAACTAAATGTATGCCTCCATTCCTTTTCATTCCACAAGGTCCATTATGTGAAAATCAAAGAATCAAGGGCATAGTTTTCCTAGGTTGACTTTAGAGAGAGCAAATTGAGATATGGGCCCAAATATTTAGAAGCCTCTAAGGATAGAATCCCTAGAGACGAGTAGTAATATGTGGACTTTTCAAGGGTATTTTATCTTTCCAAAGGGTATGAAATTTGATGACTTGTTGAATGTTTGTTTCAAATTTTTGAGATTCAAGCAATGTATTTGAATGACTTGCAAATTATACAACCCTAGGATAGAAAGGACAATATTTGTTGAGTCCCCACTTCGATTTCTCCAAACACTGATACAAAGTGAATGGTTAGAGATTTGGCGACACTGGATCCCCCTTTCTCGGCACACACTTCTCAGGACCACCAACTCTCAAAATCCTAAAGATCCAAAGACCTTGAGGATTTTTTTTGTTTCTACTTTGAATAGTACAAATGTGGGGCAACTTGAGAATGACTGTTCTTGCACCAACAAATAGTAAGGATTTTGGATTTTAAACAAGTAGGTTGTAGTAAGGACTTCCGTTCGAGGTGGCCATACATGTGGCAAGATTAGATCAAGACTATGGCAAGTTAAGAGGCCTCCCATCCCTTTCCCTAAGGAAGGATTTTCAAGTATCACACAAATACTATGGGTGACACTTGTCGGTATGAAAAATCTACAACTTTTGTAATGAATTTCGTCACAAACACATTTTTATATAGTGATTGGAAGAGCTTGGATTTAGCCTATTACCGCTTTAGTAATTCCCTTGGGGTGAGTACTTTTTCCCAACAAGGCAGGCTCTCTAAAGATAAACAATAGTGAAGAAGTACATTTGTAGTTTGAGCGCCTAGTTTGCGTAAAGCACTTAGGGGGGAACACATACAATACCTTTCCTTCACACTCACATGGTTGTTCAATTTTAGCTACAAATTGAAATGTGTGGGTAATTTTAGACAACCAATGTCACCAGAATGCTTTTGATTCTCAAGATCGTCATGAAGCATGGGAGAAGTGCATACGCATTCAAATAACACAACTTGTGAAAAATTACAAAGCAAGGAAAACACAATTTCGTTTTAAGCCCAAATAAAAATGAATTCTTTTTAGAGCACCAAGCTCAACTATGAGTTTGTCTTGTTCAATTTTAGCCCAAAATCAAAGTCTAGTTAGTTCCTAATGTTCAATTTTAACCAACTTTGACAAAGCTTGAGTTGTTTGTAAATTTTAAGCCCAAAATAACTCTAGTTGGTCCTACAATAGGAAATAAAATGTAGAATTGGAAAGCCTAAGCTATTATAATGAGCATTAAAAAATGCTTTTAGATTTCCAAATTAGTTTTCCTCCCTTTCCTGCAAAGGCAATGTGCAGAAAATGTGATGCTTTGCAACTACACAAATGTGACACTTTGTTGAAAGCTAATGCGATGTTCTCCAGAGGATAAAGACAACAAAAGCGACGTAATTTCAAAGGTGATGCTTTGCAAAACTAGAAATAAGACAAAAGACAAAAAGAGCAAAGGTGACGCTTCAGCAAAAGCGATGTGACAATGGTGAGAAAAAGTGGCATGACGTGGAAAAAGTGATGTTGAAAGAAAAAGTGACACTTTGAAAACAAGCAAAGGTGACACAATAAGAAAAGGAAATGTTATATCTGGAAAGGGTGGTGTCGCTCCCCTATAAATGCACAAAAATGAAATTTTAGGAAAAAAATGTTAAAATAAAGTGATCAACCCTCCTTCTAGCACCAAAATGTGAGTGTCCAATCTGCAATTAACTAACAAGGATAAAAAAAAAGTGTCAAACATGTTAGAAATCAAATAAAACACTCCCTATGAGATTCTTTCATCAAGAAGATGAGAAAACATGATAAAAACTTGAAATAAACCAAACAAAGCATGTAATCTATCTAAATCAACCAAACCTTCATCCCATAGGGGGAGTGGTGCTCTTTTGATGCAGAAAGAAGCCCTTTCCCAATTCCTTTGATAAGCTTTTGATATTGAATGCAAATCCAAATAAGAAATTGATGAAAAATGGTAAAACTATGCTCAAAATAGATGAAGATGATGAAATGCTAAGTATGAAAATGGCTATAGTGATAATGCTTGAAGTGGTCGATCCATATTATGAAAAGGATGCTTCTATTTATAGAACTTTAAAGGGTTGAAGAATGAAAGAAATTGGTGAATGTGGGATAAAATGGGAGCCAATGAGAATGTGCCAAGTGTTACAATTCTATTGGAGGAAGGTGGAGCACATTTTGGGAAATGTGTGAGTGGAGGAGGATGGAAGGAAGTAAATGAGAATGGTTGAGGATTTGAAAGGTTGTAAGAAGAATTGAATGACTATGTAAGAGAAGTTATTGAGGATGTAAGAGATTTTTGAAATATTTGGAGGGAAATTTAATGAGAGGTGGTTGAGAGGAATATTCCTTGGAATATGCCTTTGTGAGGATAAATAGAGAAATTTGTTAATTAAAAGAAATGAATTCATGTGCAACCTGGTTAGTTGACCATGGGTTGATTTAGCTCTTTAGGAGTTAAAACCTGGAGGAATTATTAATTGGTTGAAAATAAATAAGGCAAATACCCCTATCCTAGAATTTCCTTTTGCTAGGCCAAGGTTTGATTGCCAAGGGGAAATTCAAGAAGTGTGCCATAAGGATTCTCCAAAGAAGGAAGAATGTTTTTTATTTTATTTTTGAGGATAGCCCACATCACAGTGTCATATGATATATCATTATGACTAAAAATTACAAATCTATATTAATATTTTATAAATTATTCTCTAACTAAATATTCTAAGTGGTTGTGTGGATGGCCTTGAATTAGATGGTAATGATTCCCACTGAGGAACAATATCACCCTCATGCACATCATGCACATCCAATGAAATCCTATTGATGCCTTGCCTTTTTCCTCCTCATGTGCTATTACATCTACTGTCCATTTTGTTGCTTCCCTCTCCAAATCAATGATTTCATTAGTAGAAGACATGGGCTCCACATATTCAACAATCCAATGTGAATATGGATTGATGTCACCTAGGTCAATTGTTTCATATGTATCCTACACCTCCACCTTTTTGGCACATAGACAAAGGTTGTACCACACAAAAACAAGATCATTTGGAAACTTTTGAGTCAACTTGTTGCCCTTCTTCATGTGAATGGTAAAAATGTCATTAGGTCAAAACCATGGAGGAGAAAATGCAAAAAATGAGATGTAGAGGATTTTTAAGTGTGATTCTCATAATGTAGTGGTTGGTGAGTTTCCTCATTAGATTTGATGGAAAATTTCTTGCAACTTGTTGTACCCAAACCAATTTTTTTTTGCTTCATTAGGGTATTTTTCTTGAAGAGTCTAAACCTTGTTAAAATGATGTCAAAACTTAGTTTTTGGGCAAGTCAAGTATGAACTTTGGTCAGTGTAATGTCAGTCATCGACAACTATTGGTTAGTACCTGGATATCAAAACATGAGCATGAAACTCAAAGAAAATCATTCTATGATGGAGAATGCTAAAAGAGATGCTGCATGACAAAGTAATGTCATTACATGGTCAACTTAGTAGTCACAATGATGTTTGTAGAGAATGAAACAAATGAAAACATCTAATAGAAAGAAATTTTTTGTCCCTGTAGCTCAGGGGCGCCCTTCATTTTGAAGACCCAGATGCAATGTTATCTGGTTACAAATACATTCAATCTCTTTGGAATTCAATCAACTTTTTGGCAAGCTATCAAGCAAGGTCATCTGAGTTGCAGAACTCCGACAATCGAAGGCAGAAGCTAAAGGTACGAAGAAGATATCCATCACATAGGCTGTCAAATTTGCAATTTCTGCACCCTTGTAGCCCAGGGGCGCTCTTGAATTAGACCCCTCAGATGATTGAATTTGTAGTTTTTATTTCTAAAGGATCTCTTTTGATTTAGCCTAGCTTCACAACACATCTGATCGTAAGGTCGTTAGACATGTTGAGTGACCATGACATTGTTTCCAATAGGTACACAAAATAGAGGGTGGATAAATGTGGAAATACAAACTTGTACCTCTATAGGCTAGGGGCTCCTACCCTTTTGGCCTGCTAGATGGGGTCTTTTGCAGTCATCCTTTTCACAAGACTTGTGCAGAATCCTCCTAGCTATTCATCGAATCCAACCATTAGCCTGTAGGGTTTTTCAAATGCCCATGAATGAAGGATTATGGACATCACTAAAGAATGTAGACAACTAGAAAAATGACTATGAAAATTACATACTCCCTTGAAAAAGGTGCCCTTGTTTTTGAGGTCTTAGAAGCAGTTTTCTCGATTCGTCACCTCCATAAACATCTCTTCCCAATGCTTCTAGCTATGCAAAGAGCTTGACGGTGCGCGAATCGGAGCACTCCAGCTCCCAGTGTCAAGAGTTAAAGTACAACATTCAGATGAAAGTTACATTTTTGTTAAAATGGTAATTGCGACTTTGCAGGCTAGGGGAACCCTTAGTTTTGGGGCTCTTAACTCAACTCTCAAATGCCTTACATACAATCGTTGGATGTGGAATTCTTCTAGCTACGCAATGAATATATAGTCTAGTCGACGAGAGTCATCATTCACCGGCAACAGAGATTGAAGCATGAGATGACAAAATGGAGAAATGGTTGTCTTGAGACCTGTGCATCAATTTAATAAAAGGCGACTTTTATTTTGAGCCATCAAATGTGGTTTTTAGTAGTTACAGCTCCCAACAGAAATTTCATCTTAGAGATTTTGGCTTCGCGATGAATATCTTAGCTCAGTTCCAACATCAATCAAGCATTCATAAATCAAAGCTCAACAAGGGCAACCGTGACATTTTCAGTGAGCTATAAAATAGGAAGTTAGCTAAAAATATCTACTTTTGACTGAGGGTGCCTAGAGAGTCAAGTTTGGACTTTTTGGAATCAGTAAAATACTCTAAGCAAACCTAGTTGAAGAGATTTCAGTTAACTCAACAAATAATATTAAATTTTTAGTTCCCAACAGTTAGCCTTTAATGGTGTGATTTTGCTCAATATTTTAATATTGAAGTCTTTTTGAGGCTCATCAACAATTTTGCATGTTCCCTTTTGAACTGAATATTTTATTATTTTAATTTTCAAGACTTCGAGTTAGTGCCAGTTGAACTAAATGGGGTCCAATCAGAGGCATCTTGTTTTAATGCTCTGCTTTTGCTAAAATCGCCATCTTGTCTTCAAATTTGCTGATTAATTTGGACTTGCACCTACAAAAGAATATTTGTGATGCCTCTAAAAATTGGCATTGACTTGGAGTCCAGAAAAATAAAATAATAAAATATTCAGTTCAAAAGGGAACATGCGAACTTGCTGGTGAGCCTCAAAAAGACGTCAGTATTAAAATATTGAATAAAATCACACCATTATAAGTTGACTACTGGGAACTAAAAATTTAATATTATTTTTTGAGTTAACTAAAATCTCTTCAACTAGGTTTGCTTAGAATATTTTTCTGATTCCAGAAAGTCCAAACTTGACTCTCCAGGCACCCTTAGTCAAAAGTAGATATTTTTAGCTAACTTCATATTTTATAGTTCACTAAAAATGTCATGGTTGCCCCTATTGAGCTCTAATTTATGGATGCTTGATTGATGCTGGAACTGAGTTGAGAAATTCATAGTGAAGCCAAAATCTCTAGGATGAAATGTCTGCTGGGAGCTGCAATTGCTAAAAACCACGTTTGATGGCTCAAAATAAAAGTCACCTTTTATTAAATTGATGCATAGGTCTCCAGACAACCATTTCTCCATTTTTCCATCTCATGCTTCAATTTGCCACTATCGGTGAATGATGACTCCTGCCGATTGGATGATAGATTCATCGCGTAGCTAGAAGAATTTCGCAACCAACGACTATATGTAAGGCATTTGAAAGTTGAGTTAAGAGCCCCAAAAGCAAGGGCGCCCCTGGCCTGCAAAGGCGCAATTACCATTTTAACAAAAATGTAACTTTCATCTAAACGCTGTACTTTGACCCCTGACATTGAGAGTTGGAGTGCTCTGATTCGCACATCGTCAATCTCTTTGTATAGCTAGAAGCATTGGGAAGAGATGTTTCTAGAGGTGACGAAGCGAGAAAACTGCTTCTAAGACCTCAAAAAGAAGGGCACCTTTTTCAAGAGAGTGTGTAATTTCCATAGTCATTTTTCTAGTTGTTTGCATTCTTTAGTAACGTCCACTAATCCTTCATTCACAGGCGTTTGACAAACCCTGTAGGGTGACAGTTGGATTCAATGAATAGCTAGGAGGATTCCGCACAAGTTTCATGAAAATGACAACTAAAAAAGACCCCATCTAGCAGGCCAAAAGGCTAGGTGCCCTTGGCCTATAGAGGTACAGGTTTGTATTTCCACATTTATCCACCCTCTATTTTGCGTGCCTATTGGAAACAGTGTCACGGTCACTCAACATGTCTAACGTCCTTGCAATCGGATGCATTGCAGAGCTGGGCTAAATAAAAAAAGATCCCCTAGAAACAAAAACTACAAATTCAATCATCTGAGGGGTCTAATTCAAGGGTTCCCCTGGGCTACAGGGGTGCAAAAACTAAAAATTTGATAGCCTTTGTGATGTATATCTTCTTCCTACCTTTAGCTTCTTCCTTCGATTGCCGAAGTTCTATAATTCAAGAATGACCTCACTTGATAGCTTGCTGGAAAGCTGACTGAATTCCAAAGAGATTGAATGTATATGCAACTAGAAAAAACTACATCCGGGTCTTCAAAATGAAGGGTGCCCCTGAGCTATAGGGGTGCAAATTCGCTTTCTGCTAGATGTTTTCATCTATTTTGCGCTCTGCAAACATCATTTTGACTACTAAGTTGACCATGTAATGACATTACTTTGTTGTGTAACATCCCTTTTCACATTCTCCATCGTAGAATGTTCTGCTTTGATATCTAGGCTCAGGTTTTGATATCTAGGTACTGACCAACAACCATTAATGACTGAAATTACACTGACCAAATTCCATACTTGAATTGCCCAAAAACTAAGTTTTGACATCATCTTAACAAGGTTTAGACTCTTCAAGCAAAATTCCCTAATGAAGCAATTTTTTTTTGGTTTGGGTACAACATTAGGCTCCATCTGGTGACCATGTCAGATACTTATGACATAGGAGAACCAAAGATTCTCTGTGTTATGTAGACTAGTCACTTATGAATTGGGCATTGGAGTCAGGACTTTTCCCTCATCACCTAAAATACTTGGAGTTTTCTTAATCACCTAAGAAACATTCCTAAAAAATCACCTAAAAAAAGACTACTTAAATCATGTAAAACATGGCAAAACATCACAGAACGGGGAAACACATTATGACCCTCAGAGGGTTGAAGTGTTTGAGATATTTCCTGCTATAAGGAAGCGGGAGAAGTCTTCTATCTAAATACGAGAGAATATATGTATTCTCTCCTTTTGACTCATGGATCTAAAAAAGGCCCCAACCATAAGGAATCAAACTTACCATGCATTCATTTAGGTTCATGTCTTTTTTCACACAAAAGGACTTGATATCTGATTTCAAAGTCTCTATGATGAGCCTTCTTGTCAAAATCCTTCTTCACTCGCTCTTGATGTTGAGTGATTCTATCAACAACCTCCACCCTTTCTTCTTCAAGTTTCATCAGGTATAACATTTGCTTCTGAACAAGATCTTTGAACTCTTCATCTTCCAGTGTAGATGCCAACTATAAGGCAGATAGTTCCAATGTGGTGGGTAGAACTGCTTTTGTACCATACAAAAGTATGAAAGGCGAGGTGTTAATGGCTCTTTTGGGAGTGATTCTATTAGCCCAAAGAGCATCATATAATTTTGTGTGCCAAGCCCGCTGATTTGAGTCAACCAGCTTACACACGATTGTGACTATGTTTTTGTTTGATGACTCAGCTTGTCCATTACCCTGAGGATAATAATTTGATGAGTGTGATAGTGTGATGCTACAATCAAAACAAAAATTTAGAATCTTCTTTGATGAGAAACACGTTACATTGTCAGTCACAATTTTCCAAGGCACTTCAAAGCGTGAAATGATGTTCTCCTTTAGAAAGTCGCAAACAGCTTTAGAAGTAGCTCATTTGGTAGGAACTGCTTCAACCCATTTCATGAAATAATCTATTGCTGTCAGGACATAGACATGCCCCTTATTGGAATTCAGGTTGATAGGACCTACAAAATCTATACTCCATTGCTGAAATGGAGCATCAATGATAACTGGCCTGAGTGGAGTAACTGCCAATTTGACTTTACCAAAAAACTGCTGACATGACTGACATTGTACACCCATTCATTGCATCGCGGAACATAGTTGGCCAATAAAAATGTGCTCATAGGATTTTGAATGTAGTGACCCTTGATGAAAAGTGTTTGTCGCATGCTTGGTTATGAAAAGCATCCAACAATCTCTGTTGTTGGTCTCTACCGATGCATAAAAATAAAGTTTTGTCAAGGCCATGCTTGTACAAAATGTTATTAATAAGCACAAAGTTTTGTGCTTTCAGCTTCAATGTTCTTTTTTTTTCTATTTTTTTTTTAATCTTTTTTTCCATGTGACATGGACATTATCCATAGGTTTCATAATACCACAAGGGTGTGTACCATTCCTCCGCAGAATCAACAAATAGGACCAAAGGATGGTCCTCTACAATTTCTAGTTTAGGATCAATTCCACCATTTCTTTGAAGCTTCTGATCTCCATCTTCCGCCAATAATCAACAAAGAACTTTCCCATAGATGAGCTTGGTTGGCTTGATATCCAGATCATATTCTTGAACTTTTGCAATCCAGTTTTTTCTCTTTGTGCCCATCTCCTGTTGAGTTAGCACACTTTTAACTACTGGATTAGTGACAAACACCATTGTATGAGAATTCAAAAGATAGAACCTAAAATTCTTGACAGCTCTAATGATAGCATACACATTCTTCTCAAATTGAGAATAGTGTGACTCAATATTTTTAAAACTAGCACTCATGCAAGCAATTGGAGATTCTCCTTCGCTGAACTTCTGTGTCAAAATAGCAGACAACGTGTGTTCCTGTAAAGAGCCTTGCAAATTTCACCCAATTTTTTTTTGTTTTGGCTCCTCGGAGTTTTGTCAAACACTTTGCTTCTTCAACTACTTGTTTTAATGTTTCCTTGGTGTTTGGATATATGTAAGGATTTTGTTAACATAAATGACTCGAGGAAATGAAACTAATGTCTGAAATGAAATTTTCATACAATGTGTCCCTGATATTTCAATACTGAACAATGACTGAAAGAGAAGTACAAGCATAAAAGTTCATCAACAACAGGTAATAAATTCTATAACACTTGGCATATAAACTCAACTCCACCTTTGGTGATATTAGTGGCTACAAGTTGTTTACAAATGCTGAGATGACCATGCAATTTTTTGAGTTTACATTCATAGTCAAACTATGCCCAACAAACCCAGTTTCATGGAAAGCATTTAAAGTCATGTCTCAGACACATTATGAATGCTATTCGAGAGATTCTAAACAAATCTGACTTCCCTTAGGACTGATTTTCCCATAAAAGATGTACATAAATCTATATCCGGTTGTAACAGACTAGGATGGATATTGACCTTAACAAGAAGGGTCTGAAATAAAATAAATATTTTCTCAGAAGTTATTTGCAGACCTTACACAACATAGAAGATATTCCAAAATTCTGAGATAGTGCATTTACATCCACTGAACTCATGACCCAAACTCACTATGTCAAGACCACTTGCAACATTAAAGAAATACTAAGAAATATGTTCCAGATTGTAACAAGCATAGAATGCAGATTTTTGTATGTGTAATGTCTGATAGTTACATATGATAATCCCAGTTCACAATGATATTCACTAAACTCTTTGTGGTGAAATTTAGGAGCACTTTCAAGTTCAAACGCAACAGTTTAGAATGCATAGAATCCCTACACCTGAAGAGTTTACTCATCCCACTCAAAGAGGAGTTTGAAAGACCACAGAAGCTCCCAAAAATTACAACAGTAGCCAATACCTTTCTTCAACAGTCGTTTCTCCTCTTGAATAGTGCATCTAGACTTCTAACCTCTTCTAACAACAACCACGACCAAGATAGGGTGCAAATAAAGTTGTTTCTTCCTCTGAAAACACGTTGCTTCTCCTTACTCACCCAGGTTCTCCTAAACACACCCCTTTCCTGATTCTTATGCTGGGAAACAAGGAACCAAGGGTGTAGCCATAAAGTCACACCCTCAAATATGTATATGAAGCTCAAAATTTTGATCTCTTGAGGCTGCAAAATCTCATATATTAAAATCATGAAAAATTAGAATATACTGATCCTTCTCTTTATTTTTCAAAATCTCCAACTATGGCCAGCTAGGGATGATTGTCTCACACCTGAAACTGGTAGTGAAATGGTTTCCAAATCCTAAATCAACATGGCTCGACCATGTGTATGAGAAAATATGTTCATTCAAAAGTGCTCGAGAAAAATGAACTCCCTTTCTTTTATTTCTTCCCCATTCTTTTCAAAAAGTGACTTTGTAAAGTTATTTTAAAAATATTTCATTTGGTCACTTAAAGAACAATTCACAAAGCCACTTTATAACTTGATTTATTAATTATTTAATATCCCCCTTTTAAATATAATTTAAGACTTAGGAAATATTAAATAGTTAAGTCACTTCATCCAATTTTTGGGACATTCCAGTCCTCCCTTCCGGAATATTGCTTGCCCTCAAGCAATCAACAATTACAAACAAGCTCAACTACCACAACATCTGGAGCCAAAATGAAAACCCAACTGCACCTGTCCACCAACCACCTGGATCCCAAGTGATCCTGCAACATGTGCTAATCCATAATCTCTATAGGAAGCTAGAATCCAAGATACTGTCACTCTTTGTCAACTGATGAAACCAACCATCCAACAATGCAATTCCTAGATATCAACTCTATAAATCATCCCTGTCATGCCAGCTCAAAGCATTTTGCTGATACACCTCATATATCATACCTAGATCCATTGGATAAGTTGGAAGTCCTCCAACACCAACTAACTTTCGCTGCACCACTCTGATAACCCATCAAGTCCAATTGAATCAAGTCTCAAAATCTTGTTGCCAGAAACATCCAACTAGAGGAATCAAAGTGAGAGACCTATCAAAATTGGACTCATCATCTAAAATATGAGGCATGCCATACCAAAGTGAATCCGAACTACCTTTATTAAACCCATCTCTTTGTGTCATCAATGTCATCATCAAATCCTATACATGTGGCATGAAAGAAAACTGGTGAGCACACTTCATAATACAATCGAAGTGAAACTCTCCTGCTTGTGCTGATGGAATACAAGAGTAGTCATGTGTGTCACATCTAATACTACCATCATTAGAAGAAGGCTCACAACTCACGACTGGAAGAACTGGTTCTTCAAGAGTAAGAAGGGTAGCATCATGAATGTCAATAACCTCTCGAGAAGAAGTTGGATCAAAACTAAAATACAACATGCAAGTCCTAGGAAAACCCACGCCCAGATAAAACCGACCAATGTCAATCTCCAAGGTACTAAAGTGGAGCCTGGTGCTCGAACCTCCTATGTGTACATAGATCAACTCACTAGGCCACCAAATACCACTGTTGTAACTCATGCCAGCAACAAGAATGAAATCATAGGTGTCAACATACCCATGCATACTGAGGAAATCCATCAAATGTTTAATGCCCATCAAATAAACATGCCTCCACACACCCCCAAGAAATTGAATAGTTGGTGTAGAAGACGAAAAATTCAGAAAATGCAATGTGAATCCAACTAGGGAAGTCACTAAACCATGATGAGTCTATGAATATGAAGTCACCATTCAACAAATAAATCATTGTCATGCCATGAGAAATAGGTGACAAACCCAAAGGAGTAGCATAGATGTTATCAACACTCATCAAAGACAACTCTTGAGTGGATGTCCCACTAGGAGTGTCCTCCACAAATTCATTATCACCATCAAGAAAATACTCAACAACAACTGAATTTTCTAAATTAGTCAACCTTTGATCATCATCATCTAAAGAATGGTGCATATCGTGAATATGTTGAAGATAGGGCTTGACTTGTTGAGCGAACAACTTGGTTTGCTTTTCCCTCTCTAGCCAACCATCATTCAACATTTGGGACTGCTCTAAATCAACTCCTCCAAAGTGTTTAAATTAAGTCCTAAGGTGAGATGCATCATATAAATTCTATGAATGCTTCTTTAGTACCAACCAAAGTAGAAACAATATCACTCCTTTCCAAATGGTTAGAAGTTACAATATAATGAGGAAGTGAAGATATATCCCTGATGTTCAAAATCAAAAGATTAGGACTAAATTCTTCATTCTTGTCCATGCCTTTGAAGTCATCAATGTTAGAGCCAACAAACATGTTCTTAACTATCCCATTCTTTTTCTCATTCCTTTGTGGCTTAAGCACAATGTGTTTACCCATGTGAGTAAACTCTAATATCATCCTGCTGACATCTTGGAAAAATCTTCCAAGAGATGTCAACCATTGAACACCTAACACCACTTCATTCTCCTTAATGTTGAAAACATCATCTGCAAACTTAGAATTGGAGAAATCCTTCTTCTCATCATGTATAGAGTGATGTATGTTACAAGTTTCTTTGGACTGGTTTATGGTTGTTGTTCTAAAGTGGACAAATTTAGCCCTCTTAGACGAAGCAACATCAAAATAGCCATGCTTAATCAATGCATCATGTAAGCTATCATTTGGAAGCTCATTGTGACCACCATCTAGCTTGGATTCATGCTCATGTGATGTCAAAAGATTGCTATCCCATTTTCTAATCCATACCATCACCTCCATAACTGATTTGTTTTCCCTTACTAGCAAACTACAAAGTGTAGTATGTAGGACAAACCAAACATTATCAAAATGCAAGGTCTTCATAGTAAGGAAACTCTTAGTCTCCTGAATCAACTCTCTGAGACAAAATGCTTCATATGATCTTGACAATTTTTCGTCCATTGTAGATGATGCATGACTAACCAAATTGAAACCAATAATGTTCCATTCCACACAAATGGATATGACACTTGTGGCTAATCCAACAAGGGTGTGATCAATATCATCATTGTTTTGAATAGCTCTCTAAAAGAGGAAAGTCATAGTCCTTGTGATGCAAAGTGGATTCCCAAACATAATTTCCTAAATCATTCCTCCTTTCTTCTTCACACAACTCAACATGCTCTTCTTGTGGGCTTACCTCAAGAAGTTTTTCCCTTGTATACTCAACATCCACACATTCTTCTTTTGAAAGAAATAAGGATCTAATGTGTGATTCTCTTTGTCTTCTTGCATTATCTATCAGATTGCATCCTTCCTTGACTTCTTGTAAGTGTTGTCTTGCTTGGGAAACAAGCATCTTGGCCTTATTAGCTCTTATAGACCACCCATCACACAACCGTTGTGTCCTTTTAAGAATATCAAAACTATGATTATGTCTTTCTGAGGTGCCTTCCTTGTCTTTCCCTATATCTTCTTCACATATTGGTTGCCCCTCCATGAGTGCTGGTCTAAGAGGTGTACCCAGCTGAAAGTGATATGCTCTTCTAACTGCCATAGTTGTCACAAAATTGATCCCTACCTTCACATCCTTAGCTGAAATGAATTTTTCTCCCATCCAAATCCATGGTGTTGTATCCATAACATACCAAACATTATCAAGCTGTGGGATTTTCTTGTTAGGCCATCTCTTGGTCTCTACAATCCACTCTCCAAGGCATAAAGCCTCATATAACCTTGAAAAATGTTCCTCCATGGTGGATAATGTATTCTCAACCCAAACAGAATCACTTACATGTCCTACATGTGTAGGTATAACCCTAGTGGCTGATCTACCAAGCGTGTGCCCAATACCACCTCTAATTTGAGCCTTCAATGGGTTCTCTAAAAGAGGAAACTTATGAACCTCATGATGCAAGCTAGATACCCAAACATAATTTTCTGAATCATGCCTCTTCTCTTGTTCACACCCATCTAGATGTTCTTTCCTTTCTTGTTCTTGTACCTTTGGCTCTTCTTTTTTCCCAATGGTTTCTTTGAAAACTTCAAGCATTGGCAGAACAACATTGGAATCAACCAAAGGAACATCCATAGAATCCATACCTTCATACGGTTGATCAAAGTCAAGTTCTAAACCAACCTGCTCCATGACAAGATAACTTGTTTGCTCCTTAGTGGATGCCTCATGTGCCAAATCAGCATGTTTCTCAAACTTCTCATGAAGATCTTTGCAGACACCTATAATTTTCTTTACCAAATCATTCTTGTAGTGTTGCATGGATTGTCTCAAAAGTGACTCTTCATAACACTACAAATTATAAAACATTCTTTGTTGATTTTGTGCAATATATTTTAATAGTTTATCCACACTAGTCTCTTCCTTTGCTAGTGTGGCAGGAAGGAACGTAGGTAAAACTCTTCCATTCTGAACTATAGCCATTAATGAATCCCGAGGTTGAAGCAGACTGATTTTTACCCAAGACTGGTAGGATAGTGGCTTTGATACCATTGTAAAGAGCCTTGCAAATTTTTCCCTAAATTTTCTGTTTTGGCTCCTTGGAATTTTGTCCAACACTCTGCTTCTTCAACTACTTGTTTTGGTGTTTCCTTGGTGTTTGGATGTATGTAAGGATTTTATGAACATAAATGACTCAAGGAAATGAAACTAATGTCTGAAATGAAATTTTCATACAATGTGTTTCTGATTTTTCAATAATGAAGAACGATTGAAAGAGAAGTACAAGCATAACAGTTCATCAACAATAGGTAATAAATTCTATAACACTTGGAATATAAACTCAACTCCACCTTTGGTGGTTTTAGTGGCTGTGAATTGTTTACAAATGCTGAGATGACCATGCAATTTTGAGTTTACATTCATAGTCAAACTATGCCCAGCATACCCAATTTCATGGAAAGCATTTACAGTCATGTCTGAGACACATTATGCATGCTATTCGAGAGATTCTAAACAAATATGACTTCCCTTAGGACTGATTTTCCCATAAAAGATGTACATAAATCTATATTCGGTTGTAACGAACTAGGATGGAAATTGAACTCAACAAGAAGGGTCTGAAATAAACTAAAGATCTGCTCAGAAGTTATTTTTAGACCTTACACAACATAGAAGACATTCCAAAATTTTGAGATAGTGCATTTACATCCACCGAACTTATGACCCAAACTCACTATGTCAAGACCACTTGCAACATTAAAGAAATACTTAGAAATATGTTTTAGACTGTAAAAAGCATAGAATGCAAATTTTTGGATGTGTAATGTCTGATAGTTACATATGATAATCCTAGTTCACAATGATATTCACTAAACTCTTTGTGGTGACATTTAGGAGCACTTTCAAGTTCAAACACAACAAATTAGAATGCATAGAATCCCCAGACCTAAAGATTTTACTCATCCCACTCAAAGAGGAGTTTGAAAGACCACAAAAGTGCCCAAAAATTACAACAACCAATACCTTTCTTCAACAAACGTTTCTCCTCTTGAACAGTGCGTCCAAAATTCTAACATCTTCTAACAACAACCACAACCAAGATAGGGTGCAAATAAAGTTGTTTCTTCCTCTAAAAAAATGTATCTTCTCCTTACTCGCCTAGGTTCTCCTAAACACGCCCCTTTCTTGACTCCTATGCTGGGAAACAAGGCACCAAGGGTGTAGCCATAAAGTCACGCCCTCAGGTATGTATATGAAGCTCAAAATTTTGATCTCTTGAGGTTGCAAAATGTTAGATATTAAAATCACGAAAATTAGAATATAATGATCTTTCTCTTTATTTTTCAAAATATCCAACTATGGCCAGCTAGGGATGATTTTCTCACACCCGAAACTGGTAGTGCAATGGTTTCCAAACCCTAAATCAACAAGGCTCGACCATGTCTGTGAGAAAATAAGTTCATTCAAAAGTGCTCGAGAAAAATGAACTCCCTTTCTTTTATTTCTTCCCCATTCTTTTCAAAAAGTGACTTTGTAAAGTTATTTTTAAAATATTTCATTTGGTCACATAAAGAACAATTCACAAAGCCACTTTATAACTTGATTTATTAATTATTTAATATCCCCCTTTTAAATATAATTCAAGACTTAGGAAATATTAAATAATTAAGTCACTTCGTCCAAGTTTTGGGGAGATTACAGTTCCGACACATAACAATAGAGGATAAAATCCTTCTGAAAGTCAGGCCAAACCAACACTAGTGCATTAGCAATAGCTTCTTTGATTTTAATAAAGGATTGTTTTCCCTCTTCTGTCGACATAAAGGTAGACGTCTTTTTAATCATCGCTGAAATCTCCTTTGTCAACTCTAATAAATCTAGTACAAATCTTTGGATAAAGTTGAATTTTCAGAAAAAGGAGTGCACCTACGTTTTGCTTGTTGGAAGAGATTGGTTTTTGATTGAATCCACTCGATTTAGATCAATTCTAGTCCCCTCTTTGGAAATGATGTGGACAAGTAAATTTCCTTTCATCATTGCAAAGATGGTCTTCTTTGGATTCAACGATATCTTGTGATACCTGTATCTTTCAAAAACTTCCACGAGATGTGAAAAGTGATGACCCTATTTATCTGAGAAAATGGTTAAGTCATCAAGGTAGACGACTATGATCTTGTCCTTGAGGTCCCCAAATTCCAAATCCATGGCTCTCTAAAATGTAGCACCAAAATTGATAAGGCCGAAAGACATCCTCTCATAAGCAAACGTCCCCCACGACGTGGTGAAAGCTGTCTTAATCTAGTCCTTAGCCACTGCAATTTGATTGTAATCAGAAAAACAATCTAGAAGAGATAGCATCTTCAATCTTGTGAATGTTTGTAAGGTATGATCCATGATAGGTAACAGGTAATTTTCCTTTAAGGACAACTAATTCAAATTCATAAAATCCATGCAAATTCAGATTTGACTGTTATTTTTTCACACAGGAACTATGTTAGACACCTAGGTGGAGTGATGAATTGGAAATATTATCTTCAAGTCCACCATCTTTTGAATCTTTGCATAGATAGTATCTTGAATTTGTGGATTATAATGTCTTTTCTTTTTCCTAAAAGGCTTAACATCAGACTTCAGAGGAATTGTATGTGACAATTCTATGGGTGTGAAGACTTTCAAGTCTTTATAAGACCAGGAAAATACATCCTTGTATTGTTTGAAAAAGGCGATAAACTTCTTAGTTTCTTCTGGAGTGCAACATTTTCCTAAATTCACAAACCGAGGCTTGTCTTTAGTACCTATGTTGACTTGATTGTATTCTGTAGAAGTGTTAACACCCGACCTCTTTTGATCTTGGATGTAACGGTCATGCCTGTCAAAAATATCCTCTAAAGATACAAAACCCTTAGGAATCTAATTTACTTTCAATTGTATGATCCCAAATTCTACAGCTTCAGAGTCCTTTGAAAGTAATTCTTTATAAGGAGTAGTACTTCCTTCAAAGAACAACTCTTTATAATTGTCTCCCATGACAAGAAATTATTCAATATCATCATCATCATCATCAAAGACTTTCCAGTTGTTTGAGTTATCTGGTACAACTGGCCTATAGATAAACTCAATAGCAAATGAATTCTGACGAAAGTCAACATTTGGCATGAAAAGAGCAGCTGGAACTGCAAGAGCATCAACTTTGCTATTGTCTATTCTTGGAATATATTGGATGTTAAATGCATCGAACCAGTCGATGACATTCCACACCCTTTGTCTATAGGATCAAATAAGACTATTCCTGACTTGGAAAAGATATTTAATCTTTTTTACAATCAACTCTGCGTATCCTTCAACTCTAAGCAGTTTAATCCCCATATCCTTCACATTTTTGAGACCTAATAAAAGTGCCTCATATTTAGCAGTATTATTGGTGCATTCAAATTACAACCTATATGTGAATGGATATATATGTCCTTCGGGAGAAATCATGACTACTCCTACTCCTAACCCTAATGTTGAGCAACTATTGTCAAACTACATCATCCACACTTTTGATTCTTCATTTGACAAACCTGTGGAAAGTGCAAACTTATCACAATATTTAGCTACTTCTAACAACATAGCATACGTTCCCAGAACCATGTCTTGATACAACACTTGAGCTTGTGGATCTTGGAACTTTATCACCGTAAACCTTGACTTCGTCTTAGGCTCCAACTTGAATGTGCCCTTTTTTAATGGAATTGTCACAAACGACCAATCCATTTGAATCTCTCCTCCAAGATCTTTGCAAAAAATCCTGCTAAGTAACATCCCATAGCTGGTAGGAATATCAACCACCAAGATGGTCATCATGATCTTCTTCTCAGGACATGATGCTAGCCTTACTTGGGTATCTTTAAGTTGACCGACTAATGACACCGGCTTGGACTCAAGTGAATAACACTTTTCTTGAGTTGGGGTACATGATAGTCCCAACACATTCATAATCTTTAAGGGCATAGCGTTGTCGAAAGCTCCACTATCGATAATGCAATTACAGAGTTTGAAACCTCCTATATATAAGGATATATAGAATGGTTTTGGATTCTCTTCTATAGGCATGTAGGACTGTAGTAATGTTGGCTGGATTGTAGCTTTTTTCTTCACAACCTTTAGGATTATATCCAACTGCTCTGGATGATCCTATAAATACTCCAATTGAGAGATTTGCACCTTTGTCTTCATCATAGAAGAAACAATGTCAAAACTTGTTGAAGACGGATCTTGAGCAACTGACATGATGTTGTCTTGTGAAGACTTAGGATTGAAAATAGAAGGTACTTCCTTTCCTTTTCCATTTACATTCCGCTTTTCCTCTTCCTCCTTCTGTGCTTTGAAATGCTGCGCACGTGTGAACACAGGTGAGGTGATATTCTCATCATTTACCGTAAGAGAAAATTGGCGGTATTTTTCTTCTTGTTCTTAATTTATGGGTTCTCTATCAAAATACCCTGTTATGGAGTCGCTATCAAAGTTGTCTATCTGTGATGAGACAACATTTGAGCTTGAAGGTACGAAACCTGAATTAGGATCAACATTAGAAAATCCCATGAGTTGATTCATTCTTTGATTCTCTGGACATGAAACCCCGGTGTGTTCAACATAATCATGGAAATTGAAAAATACTTTGTGCTTCTCAACATCATTTTTTTGCTTAGGTTGTCCTTGTGGAAACCTTGACTTGTAGTTATTGTATGGTTAGAAGTTGTTTCTCTTTGGCTGATATTACTGCTCAAGTTGAAATGATGGTGGTGTAGGCAAGGCTAATTGCCCTTGAGGGGGTGACTGTCTTTTGAGGATAGTCACCTCGTTTGCTATCTTCTGTAGCAATGGATCAGCAAACACTTGTACAAGCGGTCTGATTGAATCATTCTTCATCTTACTCGTCATGATCGTATTTTCTTCAAGATTGATTGCTTCTTTTTGAATGAGCTATAGATTATCTTTGTCACTTATCTTCAAGAAAAAGGAAATCTCAAATGGTAATGCATTGATGAAGGAACTCATCAAAATTTCATGAGATGGATTTAGAGTGTGAGAAAGATGTGTAACGACGTGGTTAATCCTTGCTACAAATTCTCTCATTAGTTCATGTGACTCCATCTTCGAATTTGACAGTTGTGCAAAAAGTCTATGACTTTCTTCAGCGGGCTTGAATCTTGCCAAGAAATTTTCACTCATGACTACCCAATTGGTGATGATGCCTGGCTCAATATTATTGAACTAGTTTGTTGTGTTGTTCTCAAGAGTCTCCACAAAGAGATATATTGCGATGTCCTCGTGTGCAAAATGAAAAACGAAACATGCCACCATGAATGCTGAAAGATGTTCATAAGGATGTTTGGAATCATCACCATGAAATATTGGGAAAAAATTGCATGAACCCTTGGGTAGTTCATGGTGTCCTTCTAAATCCAATGGTCCAATATTGTCTCCCCAAGGCAAGGGGAATGGATATCTTGCATTTCTTGCATCACGACCGTTGCGGTTTTTGTTGTTGCCCATCGCTTCGGCTGGGACGAGAGATTCTTCTTCTACTATTCCTTCAATGAATTGCTTAGGAACCTCCTAAAATATTGGCTCTGCTTGAATAGGAGAAATTCTTCTCCTTCTGGTATATACTCAATACGTCAAGATGCTTAATTCCATGTGGGTGGTGGCAAGACTGGTCTACCTGCTGCAAGATCCATTCTCTCTTCTTCTTTATCCAGAGTGGTAGCCACATTTATCCATTGAGTGGTAGATGTATGATTTTAGAAGATAAAAGTGCACAAGATACTAATGATGTCTGATTGCTCTACTTCAATGAAAACTAGATTCTGCTGTAAGACAGGCGAAATAAGTCCTGGTTGATGTACTGGAGCAGTAGGGCACCAAATGGTCATTCCCATGCAAAGGATGATCTTTGTGAAGTTTCAAGCCTCGTGCCCCATAGTGGGCACTAGAAAACAATTTTTTGTACCAACTAACACTCTAGAGGTGCTAATTTTTATGCCAACACAACTCATTGGCATGTCACTTGCTAGACTATTTCTGTTAATGATTATTCGTGAATCACTAAGTTTTTCAACTTGTGTGGGGTATGGAGAGTTGATGTATTGAAGGAGTTCAATGTTCCATAGCAATGAAAAGGATAGCATATGTTAGGATCAATATAGTAGGTCAAATTAGACAAAAGATCAGATAAAACTACCAAAAAAAATAAGAGTTAAGGATAGAAAAAATAGAGAAAGGCATGAGAAAAGGGAGCAACGTGTCCAATTAAAAAAAAAAGGAAAACTCCAAAAAGCATGAGAGGAATAGCAAGGAAATAAATGTAGAATGGAAAAGCTATAGCACAACCATGCACAATGAGGGAAAAAATGAGAAAGTATCTCCAAAATGATAGTCTAGCAACTAGAAATTGAGCAAGTTCTTAAAAAGAAAGCCAATTTAAGAAGAATAAGTGAAAATTTTATCTTCATTGACAAGGCAAAAAAAGGATGGAAAGTAACAACTTTTTTGAAGTTGTTTCCAACTTGAGAGAAGTAGAATTAGTCTTGAAAGCTCATGTTTTCCAACTTTATTCCATTCTTAATGAGCGTGCATAAAATGAAAGTGTATAAACATTCTGAGCAAGATCTTACTTCCTCAAGAATTCCATTGATATGCTAGTTGTAGATGTCCCTATTTTGCATCCCATTGATGATGATGTTTGGGTCATCCTAATAATCAGATTATGAGCCCCTATTTGGAGTCCTAATTTGAGATCTAAGATTAAACCTTTATCCTCTGAAATGTTGTTCTAATTAATTCTGGTAAACTAATTCCCAAAAGCATGTACATCTCCTTTGTGATTTCTAAGAAGAGTCCCCAAACTTGAGCATCTGATATTATTCTTGGAAGCACCATTAAAATTCAATTTAATCTATCCAATTAGAGGAGGTCACAATTTTCTAGAATCCTTCTTGACTAAAGTTTTAGAGAGAATTCCATCATGACATTTCCTAACTTCCAGCCAATTTCTCAAATAACAAGTTTTCTTGGATTTTGTTCTTTCAATAACCCACCCTTAATTTTTATTTTCAAATCTTCACAACTTGTTAGCATTAGCCAATAATCAAAGATGATCAATTAAAGTAAAATCTCTTCCACTTTCTGATCTCCCAAATCCCCAGGTGGATAAGGTGAGAGCATACAATAGTAAGGTTACAATGCTACGCTCTTGAAATAAACCACTTGTTCAGTGGGGTGAGTATGAAATCTTCAAACATAAGGAAACATCCACTTATTCAGTGGGAATTACAAATTGTAGGAAATGAAAGCATCAGGTGGCTAGTTGTCCAAAACCATTCATGTAGTGGGATGCATATCTCAACATGAAAGTAAACATTTGCTTATTCAATGGGCATAATATGAAATCCAAAGAGTCATCCGCTTATTCAGTAGGAATACCACTTATTCAATGGGGTTAGTATCAAACTAGAAAGAGCAAGATAGCTGGATGGTACTACCAAGTCAATATTACAATGAAGCTCAATACAAATGATACTAACAAGTGTAAATATGGCTGCAATAAATGATTGAAATCACGAGACAATCAACTCAACATGACAACCAACTGAGCCAATGATCTAAACCTGCAACATGTTAGCAATTATACCTCAAATAATATGAAGGAAATAAGAGATATCAAGTCTTATATAGCTATTGCAGCAATCTAATGCACCAAACCAGCAAGCATATGACTGGCATGTCATCTCCACATCAGACCCAACTTGTAAACAAATATCTTCACCAATGTATTATCAATTTGACCTCACAATTTGACCCCAAGAAGACTGTATCAGGTCTGAAAGGTTGCTGCAACAGGTTTAATATGCAACAACAGGTTTGAAAACCCTTCAAACAACAAGCTCTAATATAGCACACAACCCAAGGAAGTCACCAACTTGCCATAGAATATTCACAAATTGATTGCAAGGTCATAGGATGATCATGGCACCACCAAATTAGTCCAAACAACAAGGAAAAGAGTAGAAATCTTCATAACTCCCAAAAAACATGTGTAATATTCCACACACTTGTTCAAGAAAATAAAAGTGACTTATGCCAAACTATCCTTAATAATTATATTAGCCGACCTCCACATGAGAATTGTGGATCTAAACAGTGGCTATGGAGCTTACAATAGTCATTGACCTGGAACACTCAACTCACCACGAAATGAAAAATTTCTTACAATCCTAGTCATTTTAGAGACAAATTTCTTACAATCCTATTCATTTCAAAGATAAATTTCTTACAATACTAGTAATTTAAGAGATAGGGAAACAAGAGTTTCAGTAGTCAATTTTCCTTACGTAGATCCACTAGAAGATCATTATGAGGCATTCAATGAGACAATGGGTCCCCACCTTGTGACATCATTGATTTTCTTGTAGGTAGAACAATCTATTGATTGGACTCATATCGATTTTGGTGTTAATGCAGAGAGCTTGTGTTCACTTGTTACT
The DNA here is from genome assembly GCA_007258455.2 of Sequoia sempervirens. Taxonomy (NCBI): domain Eukaryota; kingdom Viridiplantae; phylum Streptophyta; class Pinopsida; order Cupressales; family Cupressaceae; genus Sequoia; species Sequoia sempervirens. The sequence goes on along the minus strand of VDFB02000363.1, from coordinate 76,391,349 downwards.
AGGGAGCTTTGATGTTTCAATTGGGTGGAGAGGGAATATGATCAACTTGGTATTTGAACAATTAAATGAAGTTAAAAAATTCATGGAGGTGGATTATTCAGTGTTTCTCCCTCTATTAACAAATGCTTTTGAGGTCTATTTGTCTGTCTTTTCTTTTGCTAATTTTTCTATTCAATGCTTACTTTGTGAGGTCTCTTTGTTGGGATCCATTTGGATCTTCTTTAGGTAAGTACCCTTGTTTCTCCCTTTACTTAATAAAATATTAAAAAAAAAATTCTTAGAAGTGTTCTGTGAGTTTTTTTTTTGAGTTTAGCGGGTCCTCTTATTATTACTACCAACATGTATTAATGAAAATGTGACTACTACTCATGCAGGTTATCTTCAAATAATTTGAAACATACTTGTCAAATCTCTTGAAACTCACTCGACCACACTTCAAATGAACGATTCCATCTTCATTTATGTGGATTTTCTCTTGTACAAATCAACAAATACTAAAATAAAGAACTTTTAAGAACCACTTATTTCAAGTGGATATTGATATCAACCTTTTAAAAGCAATAGTTAAGAAATTTCCTAATATGTCAAAAAGCTGCTTCTAGCATTTCTAGGTTTTGTAGATGATAAATCAACCAAATACACATATGCTCTGCTCTTGACATGAGAAATAACAACCTCTCTGTCTTTTCGTACACACCAATCATTGTGAAACTTCTCTGGAGGACTAGATATTAGGCATAGTATGGAATCCCTACAAATTTAGCTCAGGGAAAAAGCTTTTGTTCTTTGACTCTATTGACAACATTCCTACAAATCAAGAGATAGTGAGACACATCTAGACAGTGGTTCTTAGATCTCCTTGTTCATAAACTAGACATGAGAAATAATATATGCTTTTGGGTGTGAAAAATTACTCGAGAAATTGTGTGTCAATTACACATCATTGTCACAAAGCCGCTATTGTCAGACCTCCAATTATGCCATAGCAGAGAGAATTGGAAATGGTAGAGTCACAAGCATTACCTATGGATCAAAATGTTCAGCAAATAAGGCATCCTCCTCAACTGATTCTCCCAGATATGAATGTAACAATAAATTCACAAACAAGTTCGCCAATGAATCAAACTATGCAGAAGGAAGGGAATGAAGGAAGCTTCTCAGTAGGAAATATTTAAAAGGCATATGCAAATAGCTTAATAATTTTGTATTCTTGAATGTTAATCAAAGTGCTATCATACAAAATAACAAAGTCAACTATTTTTCCATATAAGAAGTTGACATTTTGATGTTACAACATATATAGGTACTGTCCTATCACATTAGTGGTATCTAGTTAGGGTGGAAATGTAAGGGATATCTTGTTCCAAATCCTGGATCAGCTACAAAAATGTTTTGTTGTAATTTTTTCTATTATATTATATAAATAGTCGGCTTAATGCCTTTTACTTAAAAAAAAAAAACTCTATCTGTCTACCTAAGTTATAGTTTTGTAAAAGGGTATGAACCCTTTTCAAAATCCTACTTTTATCAATATCATTACTTTTCAGATAGTCCTTCCAAACATTGGAAATGTAGGCAGTTGATTGGCTCATGTATTAAATTGTAATAGAAGTGATAATGATCCTTCTTGCTATACATCTTAATTCGTTCTCAAGGGAAAAGTCCTTCTAAGGGTCATATCAAACAAATGGTTAAATTAACTTCAATTAAGTATATTTTCAAAATTTCTAAGAAGCCCACAACTTGATTGGAAAAAAAATTCAATAACATTGACCAAAAGTTCTAGGATTCACTTATTTACTTATCTTCCTTACAAATCATAAATATATATAGCCATGGAAAGGATGCTTATAGTAGAAAGAAGCAGCCATTTGGTATCCTAGTGGTTATCGATATAACCCATTCATCTTGGATCCATTTGTAAGCGGATGAAACATGGGCCTTTCTATTTAATCATCAAAATGTGCAGTGACAAATCCTTGATCTGAACCATCCTCATTTTTCAGCCCAGTAGCCAGTTGATGCAGCATATGTTTGAAAACCTTCTCCGAAGGCTGCATATGAATGAAGAAAAATCGGTTATGAAAAAAATAGAACAAAACGACTATTTGAAAATGATAATCTAAAAACATTGCAAACTCAAATCCTGCCATGAAAGAAGTATAATTAAATTGGAATTTAAAAAATATTCAATAAAATCATTAATAAAAAACCAAGAAACCTGTAAAACAAAAAGACCAGTGTGAAAAATATAGGGGTTGATAAAGACTGCACAAAATTGTCCACACTGAAAAAGCTCATCAGTCTTCTGGAGAAGACATTATCTGCATCAAGCATGAATACCCTCTCATATTCCACAAGACTCTAGGAATATAGCTTGTACAGAGAAAGAGCAAAGCGCTTGTCAAAGTTTGACTGGTTCTTGTTAGGATTATCAATGTTTTCTATATATACAACTTGAGCTCCATCTTCACACTTGCATATTGATCAACAAATTTTCTTCATTTCCAAATTCTAGGATAAAAATTATTTTCTATTCATTCTGTTGAAATGAAATGGGCTTGGTCTTATAGTGTTTTTCCCTAATCCAGGGGAACATCTTTGGATGCTATAACAACAAGATCTGCATTCACCTTAAGGTTGACAAGGGATCTCATCAGGACTCAAATTGGAATTTAAAATTAATAGTCTCTGGGGGTCCCCATGTACATCATTGTAGCATAAGCATGTTTGGAAGAGCTCTCTGCAAATGCTCCTCCCTGTATAGCATTTCCATTTCTATATACACATAAAAACAAAAGACAAACCGACCACAAAAATGTACTCGTCCATGCAAACACAAAACCCATCATAACAAAATCCAATCTCAACTTTTGTTGATGTTAGTTCTGTAGACTACGAGATTTTGAAATTGACCAACAATACAAACTTGTCAATATAGCCCATTACTTGAGTGTACCTTCCATAGAAAGTTTATAGAAAACAATTTAAAATAAGTATAATAATAATTATTATCATTGCAACTCAGGTAGGATGATACATAGTCTTAGCTTTGAAGGCTGTTTATGGGAGGGAGATAAATATTGATCGCCAAATTTTTTTTTATGGACTTTGACTTTTATAAATTATTAGTATATATATATTATTTATTAATAATATTTATAAAAAAGTGAGAGATATCCTAGTATATATAGAAAATGAATTTGCATGTCGCTTACATTTCTTTTATTTGCATGTTGATTACATTTATAATTTGCATGGAGATAGAAAATGTAAAGATATACGTTATTCAAACTTAGAACCTACTTGTTACTCAAAATGAATTTATTGGATGAATTTAAACAACTTGAGTCTATTTTTAAGTTTTGTGTTATATTGTTTGAAGTTTTCATATATTTTCCTGTTTGTGTATTTGAATATGTTGTTCTAGTATATATATTATTTATTAATAATATTTATAAAAAATCCAAGAGATATCTTTCTTGAGGTGCTTATTTTTTAATCAATTTGTCACATCAATTTGCATGTTGATTACATTTCTTTTATATGCATGTTGGTTACATTTCTTTTATTGCTGTTATATCTTTTATAATATATATAAGCAAGAGAATTTCAAAATAAATATAGCTTCAAAAATGTACACACATCCTGTGCTTTCATTGTAGCAGCCTCTTGGCTTAATTATATTATTATGGGAAGTTAATTTACGCCGAAGGCATATCCAATTTGAGAGAGACCAACCTAAATGTTGAAATCAACTATTCACCTCTCTCCACAACACCTAGCCAATGATTGAAATGATTTCAATCATTGATAATCTTCTGTAGCCAACGTACATGGACAATGAATGAATTCAATCTCACCTAACTTGTCGCCGAATTACATTGAATTCAATCTCACCTAACCTGCATAGTCTCTTTCACCACCACATTCATTTGAATGAGAAATTAAAACTTCATAGGGATTTTATTTGCAAAACTCATGGTCATTGAAATCAGATGAGGAGTTGAAGAGTTGATTTTCTGCAAACATTTTCTAGCTTTCACAGAGTTTCTCACAGTTGGCATCGTGGTTTCCATGGGAATCGCCTGCTTCCAATGAAGAAGGCATTTATTTATCTTTGAATTCCTTAACGGATGTCCATGCCCTGTACCAAAGCTCCCATTTTGGCACAGATAGGGAGGAAACTGGCGAAGGTTGTGGAATTTGGCTTTACACCTACTAATTGCATATGCTTGAAAGGTTCCAAATCCTTTTCAACAAATCCATTTTGTACATATCCTGAAATCATTGCAGTCCATGAGATGACATCTACTTCAGGTATTCTGTCAAATAGTTCGCGTTCCTTGTTAATGCTTCCATTTTTTGCATGCATGCATGCATGTCTAGTAGGGAAATTGCTTCCTCTATCCTTTATGCTTCAGTGGATCTCCATACTATTCCAAAGGTCCCATTTTACCATTGGGTAGGGAGGATGCTAGCAAAGGTTGCAAAATTTGGCTTTAAACCTAACAATTACATTTGCTACTATGCCTGCCTTTATGTTGGAGTTGCAATGCTAGAACAGGAAATCCCCAGCTCACGTCCATATTTTGTAATGAAAGTAGGAGGCATCAACTTAATTTTGGGATTCATGTGAAAGAGTAGAGTAGAAAGATTTAGTTTTGGACATTGCAAAAATGTCAACATAATAAACTATTTAAAAGGAAAATCATTACCTTGTGTCACATTTTTCAAAACTAAAATGTCTTGAGATAAGTAAATGGGGGAAAATCAATGTGAAAGTGTGCTTCTATTCTAAAAGAAATATTTTAACCAGAGAAGGGTTTGAAGTGCTGAAATTAGCCAATTGCAGGGTGTGCAAGAGCACATAGCCCACTCGAATATGTATAACTGATGCAGAGGGTCAGGGAATTTGAAAGAAACACAAAGTTTTAAGGCTAATAATGATTCACTCTCAACCTTCCAACTAGGCACCAGTATGGAGATAAGGCCTCAATAATGCACCAAATGACTTATTTGCTTTCCTTATGGACCCAAACCCTAGGAATTCTCCTAATAGACACAATTACACTTGTCTTAAATGAAATCAAATCCCCAAACCTCTGTTTAGAACAAAATCCACTTTTCCACCTTAACTAGGCCTTCTAGCCCAACTAGGCCTCTAGCGAAGGATTTTTGACTTTTCTCTCAAACTTTCCAAAGGACCCTCCAATATAATGACTGATTAAGATGTGTTTTATGATGGAAAACAACATATCAACTCCCTGATGGCACTTGTTTTATAACTCACCAACCAAAATCTGCTTTTTCCTCAAAAACTAGGCCTAATTAGCCCTCTTTTCCAAAGCAACCCCTCTTTAAAATCAACCACTAACTATGAAACTTTCAAAAATGTCTAAAATTGTCTCAAAACCAAGGATTTTCAAGGTCCTAACCTTCTATGACACCTCTAAGATCCCTGATCACAAAACCCTCCATAAAATGCCTCAAAACTAGGGCTTCTTGAAAACTAACCTTCCAATCACTTCTAGAACTTTTTTATTGACCCTACACCATTAGGAAAACATATTTAGACTATCCCAACCCAAAAATATACCCCTCATTAAGGCATATCTTCTACTACTATACCCTAGCCTCCATCTTCAAGCACCTTTCACTATCAAATCCTGGTGTACACCATTTGATTCTTCTTTCCTACACTTTTAGATTGTTAGATTGGTATGATACATGTTAAATTGGATCAATTTCACAAGTTTCAATCACAAACTCTCATGAAATGGATCATTACTTCATGATGACTCTCAAAATCAATGAAAAAACAAGGTTTTCTTGAGGACAGTCAATATATTATGCAAAGAAATTGTTATTACTTCTTATCAGGATGTGAAAGAGGTTAAAAACATGTAAAATCAAGTCCCTATATCATCCAATAGAACATTTCATCAAGAGGATTCAAAGATTCATCAAGAGAACTCAAGAAAATGCAATAAAATTGTGTTTTTTTCACTTTTTCCAGAAAACAGTCCGTATAGTCACCTCTCCAATTGATCAACCTCCGTAAAAATGATTATTTTGGGGTTATAAACCCATTACCCAACTTACCAAACCGTTTTGGATTGATTACATTGCATAATTACCTCTAAAACACCTAAAACTCATTTTCCCACCTAAAGTGGATTTTCAAAAATTTGAATTTCCAATTTGCAATTTATTAAACTCTACTATCTAAAAACCATTGGATCCTTAATATCCAACTTTATTTGACACAATACAATCATAATAAACCTATCTAACCTCCTAGAGCATTATTTTTCCATTTACAAAGCATTTTGGTCCTAGGGTCCTTATCAGGACCCTTAGGATAGTTGACTCCTTTCAAGTTCTTTCCCATTTCAAAAGCCATTATAGGCTTCAAAAGATCATAATTGATGTTTTGATTTGATGGAAAGGTCCTCCTGACCCCTACACACTTCTGACCTTTGAAGATCTCCTTGAAGGCCTTGGGTGCTCCTGCACCAATAACTTCCAGTTTCCTTCCAATTTCTTGCTGATATCCTTACTAGACCTCTTAAGCATGGCCTTGTTTTGGACAAGGTTTGGAGTGATTTCTCCCAAGTACCATGTTTTGCATCCTTATTACCCTCTTAAATCTTTGGAATCTATAGTGAATCATGTTCAACTAAAATTGGATTCCATGGCTGCTGGGAGATATACCCTAAACATTACAAGGATTAATGGTTTAGTAATTATGGACAAAGGTATTATTCAAGCTTATACAACTCACATTTACAGTGCCCAAAGGATTTCACAAGAAAAAAACCCCAAGTCAATATAGTCCCTTGCAATGTACTACTTTATGCTTCTTCCTTGACCAATAAAATGCAATTACCAAGTGTAAAACTAAATGCCAGCTGTGGTCTCATTTAGTTTTAGTCTCGATTTAAAAAGTGGCCAGCTGAAGAGCATGCATTGAAGTTAGTATTTGTTACATGGCAGAGGGAAAATTAAAGTAAGTTGTGGGCATTAGTGGAAGGGAATGAATGGTCAAGCCTTAAGGAATTGCAATGTTTGTCAAACATTTCATGCATTGCAACTAATCTCCAATGTTTACAGCATTACACATTGCTACTAATGGGCCTTAAAATGTTAGCTTCCCACTTTAACATCAATGTATTAAAACTACTCTTGCTACAATGTAAGTAAAATGAATTGCTAGAAGTTGCTCTTGAAATTACATATCAACTTCATCAGTAATTACCAATTGAAATAACCTGTGAGTGTAGAGAACAATTTTTCTCCTCTCGACATTGCAAATGGGATCTTACCATCATTTTTGAAGATTGAATGGTCACTTATATGTAGGTTGACTAATAACCTAAAATGTTTACATGCTTTTCTTGACATGGATTATTTCATATTAGTGGAATTTTTGTATATCTATGAATTATGAATGATTTGCATCTCCAATATTTGTGTTATTAAGTATTGGCTATTAAGTTGCTCTGAATTTAAAATAATGGCTATAATATCCAAGGTTTTTGGTTGAAAAGAAGAGTGCAAGATTCCTTTTTTTTCTGGTTTGATGAAAGATTAGGGTTGAATATTTGTGGCTAGTGTAAAAATAATGTCTTTAATTATATTGATTGCATTTAAATTTCTTTGGAGAGAGGCATATCCAACTTTATGCTAGCAGCTTGCTAGGCCTTGAATGATCGCCAACTTCTTTGAGAGTCCTTGCCTGATTTCTAATCCTCTCTAATTATAGTAACATCACATGAGTAATAAGGTAAAGTATGTTCATTGAATAAGAAAGAACCATTAATCTCCTCATTATATAAATCCTCAAGAAAACTTGTGCAACAAGGTGCATGTATAAGCATGCCCAACAATATAGATGATTTAATATCATGAATGGTAGGAAGGAATCATCATCTTTAGGTGTAACAACATCATAATATGAATCATGTTTCCTAGGTGTACTCTCATTATTATGAAAGGAATATAATAATCATGAATCCTATGAACTAATATAGTGCAATCCTCTCACATGGAAGGAAAAGTGAAAAAATTCTATGAATGGAAAAATAGAAACACATTGGACCAATTTATCCATAAAAAATGAAGCACCATCCTTTTGGTAAAATGATATATTAAATCCTTAAGGATTAAGAGTAAGATATAACAAGTTGTGAAAAATCATCTAGAGATCCTTGACATAATCATGAATGTAGAGAAAGGATAAGGGATAGTTGTAATGGATGACTATGATCCATAAATAAATAAAAAATAAGGAGGGATTGACAATATGCAAACCAATAACAACATAAGGAATTTCAAACATGATTAAATTAACTGTACATGTTAAGTTTTTTTTTTATCATTAAAGGATAAATTTAAATAGAATTTATGTTAATATAAAATATTATCTTCTATATATCAAGGCCTCAACATAAAATAAGCCATTTATTACAATAGACATTAATAAAATGTCTATGAAATCCTTGTACAATCTATATCAATGGTAAACCAACAAAAAATAGATAGATAAAAGGATTCTAAAAAATAAACCCACATAGAATTGAATTTATTAATTCCTTGAGACTATAGCCACCATCCATGGAACCTAAAATAAGGATAAGATAAAAATTAGAAGAAGGAGAAGACTTATTGCAATAATATTTTTAGGAATCATTAGATGCATGACCAAGAAGAAGGCATAGGGATTTGAAGACTTTTCTAGACATAGAAATTATAGTACCATTCAAATATTGGAAATGAAAATAAATTCCTCTCATAAAACCACTAGATGAATTACTAAGTAAACCCTCACCCATTAATTAAGAACAAATTAGGGCATCATAATAAAGATAATAATTATCACAAGAAAATATCTCCAAATTGCCACCCCCATATTGTCGAAATCATATAAACCCACAACCTTCTTGAACTTATTTTTTGAAAATAGATAGTTTTGAATATAACCATGTGACATAAACTAGAATAGTTCAACCTCATAGATAATATTCATATATTTTTTAAAAAATATTGATGAAATAACACTAAAGTATAAATTTCATAGATATGCCATTATAATTTCTTGACTAAAGATTATTTTAATGAAGTTTTCAACCTTCTCATATTTGAAAATGAAGATGTGAATTAGCTTAACTAAGTTTACACACTCATATCCTATTTATTCTCATTTATACAAATGAAGAAAAATATATTTTTGAGGCAAGACAACTACATTTTTAAAAACTAAACTTGAAAGCCATTATCTAGTGAAAAGGCATAATAATGGATTAATAGCCACTTCAAACTATTCATATCTATATGGTATGACTATCATAAAAATTGAAATGAATAAAATATGGTCTCAATCACTTGCACAAAAGGAGTAATATTCACATCAAAAATATCATAAATAATAACCTAGGAAAAATATAAAATTGAAAATATAACCTACATAAAAACAATAATTAATAATTAAAAAAATTAGGAGGTGCTACTCAACTCAAGCAAGTAAATCACTCCTCCCAAAATAACCATGAGATATTACTACTATTTTAAAGTAGCACATAAAATAAAAAATATATATACTCTATATGGTTTAAATAAATAAAAAAAAAATCTATAGGTAAAAAAATATAAAATATTAGATGAGCCTAAGAAGATTATTTTGTTTGCCTTGATTAGTTTTATTGTAGTACATATATTTAAAGTTTTATATTATTTTTGGATATGGTAATGTACATGCCATCAATATAAATTTTAATGAGTTCTTTTCATGTTCTAATGGTAAGGAAAAATACACATTTGTTCCTAGTGGTATCAATTTGATTACTTAGATTCAAGAGAATAAGTTAAATTTTTATTAAGTACAATACGCATTTTAAAAATTAGACATTTAAATATCATTTTAATATATCCAAAATAATTATGAAATAAAGATAATATTTTTTTACTATTCATTGATTTGTTACATTTTATTTGTAGATACATTTCAAATAGTTCGTGGATAAACCTTCAATTACAGCATGACTGATCATTTATTAGAGGTGAAAGAATTGTTATGGCCATGCAAAAGATGAAAAAATTGTATATATTGCATTGGAGGAATACGATATCAACTTCGAGGAATTTATATTGGCTGGAAAAAAAAAGTACTAATAAGATGAAATAAAAAATGAGGTACAAAGAAAAAAATTGCAATCTATTAAAAACTTATGCAAGAAAAAAGGAATATAAATGTTCAAAAAGAAGATGATTCCAACATATCAATCTCTGAAATTGATAAGGTTAGTTGTAACATCATTAGTATTTTTATAGTTATCACATGGTTTCTATTAAGTTTGGTAATATATTGAAATATTTCTTGTTGTTGTAACACCTTGCCAGGGAATCCAATAAAACAAAGTAGAAAGTAACAAATTAACAATATATATATATATATATTTTTAAATCATTCGATTACACAATTTTCTTATGGATTCCAAGACGATGTTACTTAAACCTTACAAATAAGAACATCACATCATAATAACAAAGTCATAAAAACATTAAGAGATAACATATTCACGAATGATCCAATTTCATAAACTATTATAAAGTCAAGTTACAAAACCTGATTACAACATGCGAGATTATATTAAATCTCATAACAACATAGTACCATTACAAAAGTTCTCTCATAGATACCAAGAGAATATACAATAAAGATGAAGAATGTGTCATGTTGTTAGTTGCGTTCATGAGTATGCTCAACATCCAACATCACGAACACTGAAGGATCAAGAACCTGCTCCACAAACATTGTTATCCAAGTATAGCAATATCTGTAAGAGGACCCAAAGGAAGAAATAACACAATTTCCTCCCAACCGCATGGAACCTGAAGGTCCACTCCCTCCGTGCTAGGAGATAATGACAAGTCCACAAAACAAGCAAACATACAACAAAGAATAGACATTCATCACATGGCTGACAAAAAATATAATGGCATGACATAATCAAAATTACATGATCACTAATAAACTCCCAGAGGAAAAAATAGTAACAAAGGTGTCTCTACATAAGAGACCACAAACATGCTTCAGGATAGAGTGTCATCACATAGTTGTTCTAGGTTACCCTGGTGAATCTTCCTAGACTACCGACCCTCATCCAGAGTTACCTTGACAGTCTCTACCAATTCCCAGCCCCTAGACATACTCATGTGTAGTTGAATTACCTTTCAGAAAGACAAGGTAGACAATTAAGCCATTCCAGGCCTTCTCAACCTACCCTTAATCTATACAAGTATTAAGGCACTAGGTGAGGCATTCCATTTATTTTAATTATTTAATGAACCTCAGGTTTATTTATTAAGGTTTTCAATGAATTATAAAAACCCATGATAGGTTACCCTGGCAACCACTTAGGGTTCTGGTCCCTATCACAAGCTACTCTTCCTATAAACATGAAGCAACATCAAAATACCAAGGACTGCCAACTTGCGTATAAAACAACACCATAATAAAACATATCCCATTCATGGTCCAATCATGGAACAATTCAAACATCTCAAAGGTAAAAAATTACTCTTGCATGGAAAAGTCCCAACATAGATCATGGTATTAAAACATCAATAAATAAATATACTTAAAAAAATCTTTCCTTTAAAATCAACACTCTAGCCTTTGGAAGAAAAGGTAAACATAACTCAACATCAGATACAAAGGACAACCATTAAGCATGAAAAGAAAACTATCGAATGATCACACCATCCATATGACATAGACCATATAATCTTATAATACCTCAAAGGTAACCAATACATCATGCATGGTTTAATTCCAAAATACCACATAGGTACGTGCTAAGTAACAAACAAGGCCAACTTTGTAAATAACGATATCAAACAAATACCACATCTCACATAAAATAAAAAAACCATTCCAAGTGATCCCTAGCCTCTGGAAAACTAAAAGGTTCATAACACCAACCAAATAAAATTTCACAAAATTTCCTTTGATACCAATTGTGATACCCCTCATGTTGTTGTTACTCTTATGGACAGATCTTGTACTTGGTTGTGTGGGTGACCAGTTCACCATTTTGGTTGTGCATGGATTTATGGTCTGGTTGACTAGTTGCATTAGATTTTACATATGTTGTTAGATGATAAATTTTATGGTGATTATGTTATATGACTTTTTGTGGTGTTCTTTAATAATATATATGGTGAAGTTGTGAGTTTATGCTGTTATAATGTTTGGTATGTTTATTGGTGAGTCTTGGTGAAAGGACAGAGTGGCATCACTTGCTTGCAAGTGCCCTGCTACCCTGTGATTTCCTTTCACGGTGTGTTTTCTATGGAGATTTACATGCTTCACGACATTTGTTTCTATCTAGGATGCAGGTACTGGACATCGACTCCACCTGCTTGTCAGGTTTGAGCGTGTTTCACAAACTCAACAGGATTGATGTTAAAAAAAGGAGTGGTTAGGAAAGAATTCCTATCCCAAGTTCTTCTACTGTGAGTCTTTGGTTGTCTTTGTTCTATTTGTCCTTGTATGTAAATGTGTTAGTGTTGATTAATATTTTTGTTGTGATTTAATTAATTTCAGTTAAGTGTGATTAATTATTATGTTTAATTAATAGAGTTATTATAATTAATTATGGTTAAGTTGATTGTTTAATATTCTTGATTTAAGGGATAGTTTAAATAAAATATAAGTGTTTTGTTGATTTGTAGAATGTTCAATTTTCCATTTAATTTTGGAGTTAATTAAATAGCTTATAAAGCTATATTATTATTATTAGAAAAATAAATAATATGAAATATAAATAAATTAGTTAAAATTGATTTTTAAATTTATTAAATTTTATTTATTGGAATTGTACGGGAAGTAGTGGGGAAATAATGAATTTCTGTTAAGGAATTATTCCCGGAAGAAAAAGAGGCATGGGTAACAGAAGTTCTTCACGGGAAAATTTTGGCTGAGAATAATGGGGAAGCTTTGTGTGAATGAATTTTGGGTTTTCTGTTGAATGCTTGTGTGAGAATTTGGAAAAGGCTTCAAGAGAGCTTCTGGAGTTGCATTTTGGCTAGAGGAGAAGCTTTGGGAAGAGGGTAATAGCCGGAGGCTCTCGTGGCAAGGCTTGGCACAACATTTGCTTCTACAGCCTACAGGAAACAGGGTCCTTTTTGTTTTTATTTGGTTTTGAATTCTTTCCTATTTTAGAAAGATTGTTTGTTTGTAAAAGGCTTGTGTATACCTTTGTAGAATTTAGAAGTTTCTTTTATGTGGAAAATATTGTTCCGTCTGCTGCCGTTAAAATTGGGTTGCCTCTGTAGAAAAATTACACAACAAATTAGAGAATCTAGTTAAATAAAATTCTTGAATTAGAAGCTATGAGGAAACAGTAGAAAAAGAAAACCTCTGAGGGGATTTTTAGATAAAACTTCTTTGTTTTAAACAGAGGACTTTAGAAAATCTTTGTGCAAGGAAAATTGGGAAAAACACAGGAAAACTAGAAGAGCTACTGTGCAAATTTCTTATTGCCTGTGGATAGATTTGATGTTTCATTTCCTCATTTATTCCATCTCTCTGGAAATAAAATAATAGTTCTAATTGAACTCTTGGTAAAATAGCTCCTGAGCATTCTACATATCTGAGAAATTAAAATTAATATATAAATATATATATAATTATTATTTATCATAATATTGTAGCCTATAGATGTCTTTGTCGATTTTTATTTATTTATTCCACCGTACGGAATCGTTTCAAAAATTTTCATTAAAAATATTTATTTATATGTTAAATTTCATTTCTTGTTCTTTTTAAAAAATGCATATCACAAAAAAAAAATTAAAAAATAAAAATTAAAATGAAAGGAAGGGGGAACGGCCACAGTCGTACCCCCTACGCGGCCCACAGAGCTGCGCACAGCAGTCCGTGGACTACTACGCAGCAGTCCAAGGATTGCTGTATGCAACCTCCAAGTGGGGGGGGTTATACTTTGTTTTATTTATTTTTAAATATATAACTACTGTTATATATTTACATTAAATTCATTTTAATTAAAATTTCTTATTTTGAACTTTAAAATTATTAAAATTTATTTTATGCTAAAATATATATATATATATATATATATATATATGTATATATATAATGTATATATATATATGATTTAAAATGTGTTTTAAAAAATATATATATTTAATATATGTATATATACATAAATATTTGTTTAAGCTAGAGAATTTGTGAAAGATAATTGCAGTGGTAAATGAACTCTGATGTTGAATGATAAGCTATTTCTTGAGATTTCTTGCAATGAGATTATAGTCATGTGTAGGCTCTTGAGATTAGTTTTCTTTCCATAAGGGATAGGATTATTGTTAAACTTCCAAAGGTTTTAGAATTGGGTGTTTAAGTTTTGTGGTTTCTTTATTTGAATCTTGATTCCATTTTCTTTATGGTCGAAACCTTGTGTTGCATTATTTAGTGTATGTTATTGAGTTATATGATTATAGTGAGATGGTTTTTCCTCGCGATTGTTTATTCAGTGTTTTGAGTACATAAGAGTACAATTATTTGATCTTGTTGTATGTTAGGGGTTCTAGAGAGAGTGGCTCTATGTGGGTGCCGGCGCACAAAGGGGCTGTCAGGATAACCCACACTAGAGTTAGTGTAAAAAGTGAAAACCTAACTAATTAATTAGGGGATGGGTAGTTAAGCACTAAAAGATAATTATAGATTCCTCGCTCACCTGTTAGGGCTTGCAAAGACTAAAGGTGGCCAAGAAGGCCGTGGTTGGCATTGTCGTGATCTCATTTCTACGAGAAATGCACAATTCTGCATGAGTCACCCTATGGGGCGACACCTTGAGATAGACAGTCAGGATAACCATAGATGGAGGCGACACCTTGTGATAGGATGTCAGGATAATCCATGAAGGCCATGCGATGACACTCTCCTCTAGCCTTCCCCTTAGTTGTTTTTTACTAGAATCCTCTGGAAGTGGTTTATTGTTATTGCTTGATGTATATTGTTGTCATGTTGTGTTAGTAGACTTTTGTTGTTACGTTTCCTATGTGTGTGATTTCTCTTTCCATGTTTGGAGTTGAGTCATATGTGTTACTTTTGATGTCTTGGTCAGGAATCCTTTCTTAACTACTCCTAGCAAGGGGGTGGTCGGGTGGAACGTGCTTCGCACCCCGTTGGGTTTCCCATTTGGCAGTCGTACCTTCAGTGTAGAGATTGTGAAGACAAAATGTACCAGATTTATGTTCATTTAGATATATATATTTGTACACTTGTCATATCTTGTAAACTATAATGTAACTCACCCATGTGTTGGGATAATGTATTTTGTATCTTGGATAATTGGTTATTGGTATTTAGTTTGTAACATGATGTATTATAATAACACACTTTGTAATTCAAAACATTATTCACAGATGTAATTATATTTGATGTTGATATGTTGAGTAAAATAGTTCTCATTGTTCCCAAGTTTTATTGGCTATGTAATCTTGTATAGCATCTATGTGGTTCATTCTTATTTTAATTCTTATCGTTTATCACAATTTATATGAGAACTCATATCAGTGGAAATGAGTGTTAGGTTAGTCAAATTTGTTAATGGGTAGTTAACGTAATGTCTCTTTGTGTACCCCAAGGGACTTAGGGGTTTAGTTTGTACTTGTAATCATGGTAGTTGCAATTGTTAACATAGTGCTTTTACTTTATGTTAAAAAATAAATAAAATTGTTGTGTACTTAGTTGTCCTTTGGGGTTTGCGTGACGGGGTGTTACACCAATCAATACTCATAGAATATATTAAATAATTACTTATTGATTCTCTAAATAAAAAAACCATATTCCTTTTTATCTATCAAACACATAGTCACCACATTTCTTTTAAATTTCAATTGCATCTGATTTCATTTAAAATCAAGACATAATATACTTCTAACCCAAAGTTCTTTTTTTTTTTTTATAATATTAAAATTCTTTAAATCAACTTCAAAATCAAATATAATCTAAAGAACTTTAAATCATAATAAATGTAAACTTAAATCTTTTACAAATCAGTTAAATACAACATTAGCGAATCAAAGACTATAATTATAATCTTTAACGATCATAGTCTAATTATTCAATCTACACATAATATAAGTAGAAATTCCATTTAAATAGAACATAATAAATATCTATAATATAACTTGATATTTATTTTTACCATTCCAATTGTACAAAAAATATCAAAATAAACAATCATTGCATAAATGGATATTTTAAAATAGCGTATCTGAACTACAATGGAAATTTCGATTACATTTAATTGAAGCATGCAAATAACATTTTAAACACCCTATGATGGTTCCATCTACTAGACTATAGGGAGATTATAATCCGTCATATCAAATGCTAAGCTAATCTCTTATAAAAACAAGAGTTCAAAGTTCAGTGTGAGACTTAACTGTAGGTAGGCACATGAACAACTATAACGTCATGCAAGAAGCATACACCACCAAGCAAACCAAACTCAATTGGTAGTTAACTTCATGCATTGAATACATCACTTAAAAATATGTGGTTACTATGAAACATAACCTATTTGCATTAAACATCGACATGGGATATATATATCTACGACATACTAAATATGGAACATTGGAGAAAAGAATAGCGCACCATGCACTCAGCATAACCATGAAATTCACCAAAAACATCTTGTAGATGTGGGAAAAGGTGGTGAGGTTTAAAAAGAAAGAGTTTAACAAAAGAAGAGGAATCAAACTATACCTAGATGCACAAATCAACATTGCAGATAATGAAATATGAAACTAAGCGCGGTGTACATACAACGTGTAGACACTAAAAATTGTCCTAGGCTTGTGATTTCTAAATTCTCCATCATTTCCCCTTTCATTCTTCATAATTAAATAATTTTAATTATTTAATTATTTTCTAATGTCATAAGTCTTCTATTAATTAAATAATTTTAATTATTTAACTAATTCATTGTCTATCTTTATTCCTCCCTGATTAATTAAATAAATTTTATTTATTTAATTACGTCACTAATTAAGTCTTCTTTCTAAAATTAAGTAAATTCTTATTTATTTAATTTTTGTCCACTTTCCACTATATTAAAATAATTATTTTAATTATTTAATTATTCATTAGCCTTTTCTCTCATTAAATTAAATAAATTTTATTTATTTAATTTGGTCCATTCTCTTTAATTTTGAATTAAATCATTATTTAATTCAAAATGATTCCTTTTGTCACATTCTTCTATAATTAAATAATATCTTTAATTATTTAATTATTCATTGGCCACCTAAATTAAATATTTTTTTAGTATTTAATTTCTCCTATCACCTCTTTTTCCGTGCTAATCTTATCTTCCACATCAAATCTTATCTCTTGACATCTCATTAAATTTCATCCCTTGATTGAATTATCTCATAATTCAATCTCAACCCTTCATTTCTTGTCATTGCCCTAATTTTGACCTAACCCTAGTCCATACTACAACTTTCAATTTTGGCCATTGATTAAGACATCTTATTGACATTCAATCTCATCCATTCATTCAAAATGGCACTTTCTATAAAATGCCATTTTCCTCTCATTTTTACAGGAGGCATTTTTGGATTTTAGACATTGGGGGCATTAGATATTACACATTAGACCTTGCAGCATTTGTCATCTTACTTCATTTAGTCTTGGCATATTTAGGCATAGGCATTTCACTCATATTGTCATAGGCATTAGGCATTGATCAAATCCTTCAAAGCTTGGTGTAGGACTTAGACTTTTATTTCAGATTGCTCACATGATGAATCTGAGGGCAACATGTCAACCAGCAAGTTAGAAGGTGTTACAAAAGTGAATCATGGAGGTCTCGGCGATTTTCTGGTATAATCGTTCTTTTTTTTACTTCCATTGTATTTTGTAATTGCTTTGAGTTTATTGTCTTCATTGATTTGCTAGCATTGAATCTAATCCTAAAACAAAGCCTTAGTTACATTGGTGAACCTGACATGAAAGTATATCGGAGTATCCTCTCCCCTTGTGCTTTCGGGCGATCTTGGGTGTAAGAGAAACAATTACTAACTCTAGAAATTGGGCCTGCCTGGGGATTTCATCACCCCAACGCGACTCAAACCGACAATGGAGCTAAAGCCAAGTTATCCCCGACCGGTATATAAATGGGAATTTTAAGGGAAAACCTAAGATTATGAGTGCGGATGTGTCATACGGACATAGTAGTACTCCTATAAACCCTGTCGAGCTTAACCTCTTTAGGCTGGAGTGCCACCTAATTGGTGATTAATCTCTTGCCCCATGTATGGCCACTTGAACGGGGGTCCCGAATTAAACACCTTTGTGTAGTAAGCCAAAAACCTTCTATTTGCTAGTGCAACACCGGTCGGTGTGAAGGCATCCACACTTTCACAGTCTATAGTAGAGGTGATCAATCTGCCATGGGAGTTTCATGGGGGTTGGAAGCTTGGTTGGCTGAGAAGAGAGTGCACTGTAAGGGGGAGCTTGTGCAACCAAGCTTCTGAATTCACATGCTACAGATATGCGGTTGGGGAAACCCACATGGAATCTAGCAAATATTGTCCTGGCCTAACCTAGGATTGTACTTGTCTTATGTGCGCTTGCTTACATTCAAAAAATTGTGCTTGTCAAGTGCTTTCTATATTTTCAAACAATATGCACAACATTCATAAATCTGGACACAAACAATCGACCTTAGACAACTCAGACTTTTCAACAAAACATCAAAAAATAATCTCAGTTCTCATTTTGACCTTAGACTTTGCATTGTTCATCTTAGTCCTCATTTTGAACCTAGACTTTGCATTAATCATTTTAGTCCTTCATCAACATTATCGTCTTAGTCCACATTTGACACTTTGGCTTTGATCACCTTGTCATCTTACATCAATCATTTCCTTAGACAAACGTTATCATCACCTAGTCATCCTAGTCGACATTTAAGGAAACATAGTCTTGCATTTTCATCCTTATCAAAAACCCAAAAAACATAGGTTTTCATCATCCGTCATCCTTATTTGAGCAATCCATTTTTATTGTTGAGACTAGGCTTCAGAGACAAAGAGGACAAATGGAAAACTTTGGACAAGATTTCAATCCCAACATCGATAATAACACTTATGACACAAACCAACATTGGAATTTTTTCGACCCATTTCACAACATGAACATGCAATCTTCATGAACATGCCATCTTCATCACAAAACTCTTTTGAACCATTCATACAAAGAGACCAAAATGGATGAGTATATGTGGAAGACTTAGAAGCTGCAGCGCAAAATCCTGATATAGTCTCCTTTGTAAAAAACTTAGTCTTACATGACCCTCAAAGGTATCTAGCCATGCTTTTGGACCAAGGGGCTAAGTTACCACAAGGATTTGACATAAATACTTTTCCACCTCCATCCATCTACCCTCACCATCATTAATCACTTGACATAAATCCTACCAGTAATTCACAACAAACGTCCACTTATCACCCTTATCCTAACCTTGACAAGGGAAGCCAACTATCAACTAGTCCATTCCAAACCTCCATGTCATATGCTAGTCCTTCACCTATTAATCATGTCCAAGTCTGCATCCCTTATCAACCATCTACCAACTCATGTCAAGTCCCCACATCATACCATACTGATCCAGTCCAAGTCTCCATGTCCTATTTCAATCAAACCTACACCAATCCAGTCAAAGACTCCATGTCATATCCGGTCCAAGTCTCCACGTCATACCCTTATCCTTCACATACTAGTCCAATGCAAGTACCCATGTCATATTCTAGTCCTTCACATACTAGTCCAGTCCAAGTCCCCACATCCTATCCTAGTCCATCATTCATTAATCCTTTTCAAGTCATCCCCTCACAAGCCACATCTAGTCATGAAAATTCTGTCATTGCTCAAAGTCAAATCCCATTTAATAAACTTGAGGATACATGTCAAAATGAAAGCCCAAAGCATGACATTATAATGTCACCCTCATGTCAAGAACAAGGTAGTCCATCCCATGACCCTATTTTCGATTGTATCACCCATGACAACCCCATCTTTGACCAAGACCCTACCATTGACCAAGAAGTCCAAATCCATGACAACTCCATCTTTGACCAAGACCCTACCATTGACCAAGAAACCCAAAACGATCCACTCCTTGACCTTTACGCCATTCATGATCAAACACTTTCCAATCCTATACAGGCCTCGACTATTGACACTTTCCAAAATGAGACACTTGCCTCCATGACAGACATAGATGATATTCCTGAAGCACAAGAGTACCCCAATATGGACATATTTGAAAATGATCAAGCTATAGCTGAATTTACTGGACTCTATGACACTGACCATAATGATGGCTTCGACATCGACTTGGAAGCACCAATAGAATCATTTGAACTTGAAATGTCACAAGAGCAAACCAAAAATATCAGTCAAGAATATGTCCAACAAGACAATGAAGCTAAGACACTATCAACTGGGGTCATCTATCTTTGTCAGAGCAGGATTTCTTGCAGACGAAAATATTACAAGTGATAGTGTCCACATACCTAATGATGGGTTAACATCTTGCTTCACAACAACAAATACCCCATCAGAAATATAATTTTTTAAAGCATGCAATATCAAGGCAAAGGACTAGACATACACAAGCAAGGCATTCTAGAACCAATACAGCTTCAGGCAAACTACAGACATCAAGGTCTTGGCTATTCCTCACATAGTAAATCAAACGATGTCAGTGGTACCTCCTCGATACTAGGGGCAACTTTGTCAAATACAAACATCAAAATGGAGTCCATGAGAAATCCTTGTCATAAGATTGCTGCCAACACCCCCTCCGCCCACACCATGAACCATCATTCCATCATAAATAAACCTTCCATTTGGAACCAACAAAGACAAAATACATACAAATCAAAAAATAAAAATCAAATGTCAAAGGCCATCGAATCAGACAAAAAGACAAGTGGACAAATGAAATTAAAATGGATTCCAAAGAAAAGTGGATCAAGCAAAGAAAATATGTCAAAAGGAAAAGTTAATTACAATGTGGAGCCCCAAGACAAGAGGACTCCCACATACAACAAATATCCACCTCCTTCAAAATGGTCATCAAGCAAGGCATATAAAAGTGTTGGTTCCAAACCCCATCCCTCCAAAATCCGTCATCCACCATCCCAAGTTTGGAAAATAAAAAGTCATTCATCCAAATGTCCAAACAATCTTTCCACATCTACCATCATTCGTCATAACCCTACATCTCTTCTAAAGTCCAAAGATCCCACGTCACAAATCCGTCACATCTTGGAAGCAACTCTTTACCGCAAGGACTCTCATGGCACTCTATCGCGATGTGCATATTTTGATAAGGCCAACTCTAGTATCAGAAAGGACCACAATGACATTGATCAGTTGTATGCAAGTGCTATGATCTGACAAGACAACTCCTTCAACAAGGCCATTATTGGCATATCATGGCACAGTCTCTACATCGACAATGTCAATGGATTCAGAACAGTAGTGGTCATCTAAAGCATCCAGGCTATCCACAAAATCAGAAATACAAAAAAATTGAAAAATGTAAAAATTGTCACCTTGATGAAAACCTGGCAAATAGGCATCTTGGTGACACCAAAAAAAATCAAAAAGTCAAGAAAATAGTAAAGAGAAAAAAATTCATCCAAATGGTGAAAACCTAGAAAACAGGTGCCCTGGATAAGTACCATGATGAAAACCTGGCAAACAGGCGTCATGTGTAAAATAAATCATTTATGTGGAATTTTATACTTGGGGGCAAGTCGTCTCATCTCCTAGACCTTCCTCTTGACATTGGCATCTGACCATTTGATCCATATCATTTCCATATCATTTTCATTCACTTTCCCACTTACCTCGGTCTTGACATAAAAATGGCACACATAAATCATGCTTTGGGAAAACTCTTGACATGTCTATCCTTCGGTCATACACAATTCATGAAACATCATGTCATTGACCGTCATAGTCTTATTGTCCTTATATGACATAGTCCTTGAAAATCATATGACAATTCCATTAGTCTCATGTCTCCCGTCTTTTACCAAGGCCACCCCCTATCCTTTCATGCCTATCACCTATCTTGGCTTTCCCTTGTCAAACGGTCTAAAGATAATCATCCCATCTAGTCCTAACCAAGTCATTCCAAATGCAACGAGTCTAATCCATACAAGCACATTATCCAAAATTTTATTTGACTATGTTCCTAGCCTGACTGTAGACCTCCATACTTTCGTCACATTATCGTCATCGTCCTCACGTTGTTTCGGGATGCGTCCTTCCCACATCAAACAACGTTGTCATCACCTGTCCATTGGTATTCAACTTGACTTGGGGCACAATCATATTTGTCCTTGGATTCTCATGTGTAGGCATCAATCATATGCATTTGTCGTGATCCTCTTAAACGTCAAAATCCAAAAAAATAATAAAACGACAAAAAGACCAAAAACATTATAAAATGTCTTGAAAAAGACAAAAACATCATAAAATGTCCTAAAAAAACAAAAACATCATAAAATGTCCTAAAGAAAGACCAAAAACATCATAAAATGTCTTGAAGAAAGACCTAAAAATCATAAAAAATCTTGAAGAAAAACACAAAAACATCCAAATCAATGTCAAAATCCTAAAAATGGAGTCAAAGTCAGTCATGTCATTCAGTCCATGTCATTGTTGAACTACATTGTCTCTGCGCATTTGCTACGTAGGAAAGGCCATCAGTCGATGAGTCCCCGCGACATTAGGTCAGTCCTTTTAGGTTGGTCCAAATAAAATCATGACATTTGTCATAATTGTCACATCGGTCAAATAAGTCAGACATAGTCAAACTCAGACACAAGACAGTCATTCAAAATGTCAATGTCAGAATTGGTCAAAATAGACAACATAGTCCAATCAATCATATAGTCAACATTAGTCAACTTGCCAAAACATATTAGTCAAAACAATGTCAAGCTCGTCACTCTTTGGTCCTCTTCAAGATGTGTCCTTCTTGGAGTTAGACCTCGTCAAAATGTCCTTTGCCTTTTTTCAGGATGTGTCCTTCCTGACAATAGTCCCCGTCAAACTGTCAACACCGTCAAATTGGAAAAACTCTTAAACTATCAAACTATCAAACCAACAAGAAATCGATCTTTGGCAAACAAACATTGGCAAACAAAATAAAATGGCTGTTAATCTTTCTAGTCTATCTTGTCTTATCTTTTGACTATCTTGGCTATTTTGTCTTATATTTTTACTGTCTTGTCTTTTTGGTCATGTTACTAGCTACCTCGAGGATGTTCCATGAAGGATTTAGAGGTGCGATGATGTCTCCTGGCCTATTTTTATTTTCTTTGATTGCTGTTTGTGGATTGTCTTGACAAAAAGACTGGGGCAACATGACCCTTAGTATGAGTTATGACATTCCTTGTCTGTGACTGTCTGTTTTTCAAGTGGATGACCTTGCACACCTTGGTCTACGTCATATCATGGTTTTTGTTGTCCATTTGTGTCATTTTTACTGCCCAATGATGATTAAGAGCAATAAATATTAAAGTCCTACTGCAAGTTTTGAAGGATTCTCTCATCTAGTCTGCATCTTCATCATCCATATCTTTTGCACTAACATTCCTTTGTCTCTTCATATTCTAGTCTTCTATTCCATTTCGAGAGCACACCCATGTTCTTGGAACCCGTCTTTCCTCTCGAGGGGGCATACTGTAACCCTCCTCATCATTCTTCCTCATCTTATTTTGCACTGGGGCATATTTTTGACTTATTTTCTTTGTCACAATGCGACATGCTACATTATGACAAAGAGGGGCAAAATGTAGACACTAAAAATTGTCCTAAGCTTGCGATTTCTAAATTCTCCATCATTCCCCTTTCATTCTTCATAATTAAATAATTTTTAATTATTTAATTATTTTCTAATGTCATAAGTCTTCTATTAATTAAATAATTTTAATTATTTAATTAATTCATTGTCTATCTTTATTCCTACCCGATTAATTAAATAAATTTTATTTATTTAATTACGTCACTAATTAAGTCTTCTTTCTAAAATTAAGTAAATTCTTATTTATTTAATTTTTGTCCACTTTCCACTATAATAAAATAATTATTTTAATTATTTAATTATTCATTAGCCTCTTCTCTCATTAAATTAAATAGATTTTATTTATTTAATTTGGTCCACTCTCTTGAATTTTGAATTAAATCATTATTTAATTCAAAATGATTCCTTTTCTCACATTCTTCTATAATTAAATAATATCTTTAATTATTTAATTATTCATTGGCCACCTAAATTAAATAATTTTTTTGTATTTAATTTCTCCTATCACCTCTTTTTCTGTGCCAATCTTATCTTCCACATCAAATCTTATCTCTTGACATCTCATTCAATTTCATCCCTTGATTGAATTATCTCATAATTCAATCTCAACCCTTCATTTCTTGTCATTGCACTAATTTTGACCTAACCCTAGTCCATACTACAACTTTCAGTTTTGGCCATTGATTAAGACATCTTATTGACATTCAATCTCATCCGTTCGTTCAAAATGGAACTTTCTATAAAATGCCATTTTCTTCTCATTTTTACAGGAGGCATTTTTGGATTTTAGACATTGGGGGCATTAGATATTACACATTAGACCTTGCAGCATTTGTCATCTTACTTCATTTAGTCTTGGCATATTTAGGCATAGACATTTCACTCATATTGTCATAGGCATTAGGCATTGATCAAATCCTTCAAAGCTTGGTGTAGGACTTAGAATTTTATTTCAGATTGCTCGCATGATGAATCTGAGGGCAACATGTCAACTAGCAAGTTAGAAGGTGTTACAAAAGTGAATCATGGAGGTCTCGGCGGTTTTCTGGTATAATCGTTCTTTTTTTTTACTTCCATTGTATTTTGTAATTGCTTTGGGTTTATTGTCTTCATTGATTTGCTAACATTGAATCTAATCCTAAAACAAACCCTTAGTTACACAGTGTATCCTAGTGATAGGTTAATCAAAATGCCATGAGCACAATTATCAATATCAAATAAAAAATAGAGGATATAACCCAAACAAACTTGAGGCTAGCAGCTAAAATAGGTTGACAACAAAATCAAAGAGATTATTTAAATCTTTTAAATTTTCTATTGTGTTCAAGTGCTTTAGCTATTACAGATTAAAGAATCAGGGAACTTTTTCAAACATCCGCACCCTTCTATGTTCAAGTGCGACAACTGTGAAAGGTTGCTAATGGAATCATGGAGGTTATTTAGATCTACACAAGCTACCATGTTCAAGCACTACTACTGTGACAAGCACCAATAGCATTAGGGATATATTTAAATCTATAAGATAATAAACTACAGGAAAAAGGCGATGGGGATGACTCTCTTCATATCGTTCTCAACATAGTTTCAATTATATAGCAAGCTAACAAATGATTCCTTCAGATCATCAGCTGGCACAAGTTCAAGGTAGAGAATCCTAAAAAAATTCAAAGAATTATAAAGAACTAAATCTAAACATATATATTATTGCGCCTGGATGAGTAAGGCATGCACCAGGTGAATAGAATTCAGGAAATATGAGAGAGTGATATATGCCATGCAACGAGGATTTTTCCATCATGTTCAAGTACTTCAAAGTTATTACAGGTTGTCATTGAATCAACAATTCCAAAACTCCTAAGTCACTCTAAAAGCACTACATTTATGGATACAAGCTAGTGCACAATTAATCCATCTCCAAAAATCATTATATGAGAAATTGTTACATACATATATATATTTAATTTATATATATATACTTTTTTTTTATATCAGCTAAATATATAAATCAATGTCTTACTCACCTAAATTAATGTGTAGACTCAGGATTCACAAATTCATCGATAGGGGAGAAGGTGGTCAAAACTTGAGTTAACACTGAGTTTTATTCATCTATCCACACAGACATGTCACCATTATAGGCATGACAGATCAATAATTATCTTCACTTATCTACATTCAAACTATGATGTGGAATTTAATCGATTAAGTCAGCTTATAGGGAGATAGATCAAGCCTACAGAGGAAGACATAAAATATACAGTGCGAACCAATATCCTTCAATAATAAAGTCTAAAAATACAGAGGATAAGAGCTACGTTGGGACACTGCAGCAATACCTATACACTAATTAAGGATCAAGGTTTTAACATGCCAATACCAACAAGTAAAATAAATCGAGTAGCTAGAAAAAGCTTCGACAGTTTAAGAGGAAAATTTAATAGATATAAGGTGCGTATTGGCAGATTACACACAA
The DNA here is from genome assembly GCA_007258455.2 of Sequoia sempervirens. Taxonomy (NCBI): domain Eukaryota; kingdom Viridiplantae; phylum Streptophyta; class Pinopsida; order Cupressales; family Cupressaceae; genus Sequoia; species Sequoia sempervirens. Next base: position 76,364,940 of record VDFB02000363.1, on the reverse strand, counting down.
AGCTTGTAGAGATATTCCAAGAGTTTTATAGAGGAACTTGTGAATGTCATATTTCATTGAATTCTTTTCATATCTTTGATTTGCTTCGTTTTTATTTAAATTTTAAATCTTGTTCTAATTATTTCTTTGTTGCATGTGCATGTTTGTTTCAATATAAATTTTAGAAAACTACTAAATAAAAAAATGCAGAACAAGAAGAAAACCTGGTTTATAGTTTTTGAATCAAATGAAGATTGAAAATAGAACCCGCAATTGGCAATCCTCTATTTTCCGCAAAAGCACAAGTTCTTTAAATCCACTGCCTCCAACTGATTTACAGCTGGAAAACAAAGTTGAAGCAAAATCTGTAGCTTTTGTTAATCCCGATCATATCACCAAAACTCGATGAAGAAATCTGAGCAATTCTTTTTCCCAAATTATTTCTACAATCAAAACAGTTGTGCAATCTCTTTCCAAAACTACTGCCATGAAAATTCTTCTAGAAAATTTTCGTGAATCAAAATTGCAACTCCAAAAGCTTTTAAATGCATTTAATTAACTCCAATTCATAAAACTTAACTGATGGTAAATCATGCATTCCAAAATTGATCAATCAGTTCTAACTCAACCATTTAACTCCAGATCACATTTTCAACTCCAAATCTAAATTTGTAACATGTTGAAAACAACTTCTTTGAAAATATCTATTTTCACATAAATCCTATTTGCACAAGTAATTTCAACAATTATTTTTAATTAAATAACTTTTCACAAAATTAGGACCTGACACTATCTCTGAATCAACATAATTCCATTGGGTTAGGGCACGCTTAGATCCGATAAGCAAGTGGAGCCGATACCCAGTACCTGTAATTGCATAAAACATCACTTGTTAAACATATCATCATATATTAACAAACACACTGTGAAGAAGAATCACAACGTAGCAGGGTACTCACAAGTGAGTAGTGCTACACTGTCTTCTTCACCAGGACTGATGAGCATCAATATATCATAAAAATAAAATACATCAAGATAACCTCTTAAAACTCTAAAGCAACATATACCATATCACACACATGTCAATCTTAATGTCATCACATGAACATTACCAGATGATCACAATATCAAATGTATCATCCATAGAGTACAATAGTTAACATAACATGTGTTGTAACTAATACAAAAAGTAATATAGTGTCCAAAATGACTATACGACTAGCAAAAAAACATAAGCAAACTGAAAAACATAATAGCAATTGGAGGGGTACTACAGTTGTACTATTTTTACAAGTGTCAAGGTCTTTAATTTTTTTAGCTTTCAAATAAAAGACTAATGGATTCGTTTTCTTCAATGCAAAAACATCTTAAAAGGTATTTCTCAAATTCATGAAAATAAAATTATTCATGGAGATATGAGGCCTGAGAATATTTTTCTGAAGTTTAGAAATGATCATTTTACGGCAAAAATTTGTGACTTCAATAGAACTAGACAAATTGGTAAGGTGTTTCATTCTTTTCCTTAAAATATGTTATTAGTTTTTATTCTTTTTATTTTTATGAATGATTCAAAATATAAATAAAAAAAGAGCATAGATCTTTATTTTATTAATGATTAGTATCTATTAACTTTAGTAAATGAATAAAATATTCACTCTCAAAAAGTAATCACACAATATATATAGCACATTTTTGGAATAAATTATTTTACTAAAAAATACATTCCCAAGATGAATACTTTGATAGTAGGCTCAATTTTAAGCTAGGAATTATAGTTATGAAAGCAATTAATATTTGAACAATTATTTCTCATAAGTTTCATATTGATAAAATCATACAATATACTAGTTTATTAGGAAGAACCAAGGGCTATTTTAATAAAGACTAATAATTCTAAACTTTTCCATTACACAATATGATACAATAGAGTTAATTGATCTTATCATGACACGTAGTGCATATTCTTTAGGATTTTTATAATGAAAGGTTAAAATTAAAATAGATAGAACTTTCTTTAGGAACACTTATCCTTATGTTAATGAATTACCAAGATATAATAGTTAGAATATTTTAATTAAAACCTAAGTTTTTTAAGTTAACGAGGTTTTCAAGTGAATTAGAATCATAGTAAAAAAAGTCATAAAAATTTGAGAATATCAAGAGCAAATTGTGGGAGATTTTAGAGTTTAATGAATACCTTAAAAAATTAGGAGGTGCTAGTCAACTCAAGCAAGTAAATCACTCCTCCCAAAATAACCATGAGATATTACTACTATTTTAAAGTAGCACATAAAATCAGAAAATATATACTATATATAAGATTTAAATTAAAAAATATATATCTATTGGTAAAAAAATATAAAATATTAGACAAGCCTAAGGAGATTCTTTTGTTTGCCTTGATTAGTTTTATTGTAGTGCATATATTTAAAGTTTTATATTATTTTTGGGTATGGTAACATACATGCCATCAATATAAATTTTAATGAGTTCTTTTCATGTTCTAATGGCAAGGAAAAATACACATTTGTTCCTAGTGGTATCAATTTGATTACTTAGATTCAAGAGAATAAGTTAGATTTTTATTAAGTACAATAAGCATTTTAAAAATTAGACATTTAAATATCATTTTTATATATCCAAAATAATTATGAAATAAAGATAACATTTTTTTACTATTCATTGATTTGTTACATTTTATTTGTAGATATATTTCAAATAGTTCATGGATAAACCTTCAATTACAGCATGATTGCTCATTTATTGGAGACAAAAGAATTGCTCAATGAAAAACAAATTAATACTATGGAAGAGATTAGTAGAGGGAAGAATGGAACTGTTGTATATCGAAGAAGCCTTGGGTGTAGGACTATTGCATGCAAACACATGAAAATGAAGTATTATGACAACACCATACAAGAAATGAAGATTTTGAGCAAAATAGATTCTGAGCATAATATTATCTATTGCTATGGCCATGCAAAAGATTGAAAAATTTGTATATATTGCATTGGAGGAATACAATATCAACTTAGAGGAATTTATATTGGTTGGAAAAAAAAAACACCAACAAGATGAAATAAAAAATGAGGTCCAGAGAAAAAAGTTGCAATCTATTAAAAACTTATGCAAAAAAAAGGGAATAGAAATGTTAAAAAATAAGATGATTCCAACATATCAATCTCTGAAATTGATGAGGTTAGTTGTAACACCATTAGTATTTTCATAGTTATTGTAAGGCCCCACCTTGAATTTGATTAGTAAAGCTCTAATATGTTTTATGTGTTCCTAAATAGATGGTAAGATGTATTGTGGATGACAAATAGTGTGATTATTTGATAATGTTCTTGTTTTTCATTCTGACATTTTATATATGCTACCATGAAGGAGTTAGTAATCGTAAATTATGAATATGAATTGAAATTGTAAATGAAATGGTTGCACAAAATTAAATCTTATTTCAGCTATCATATTAATGTGATATACGATTGTTGCTTATGGTTTCATTGGTAATGTGCAGGAAAGGAAGAGTTAGTACAAGAAGGGAAGACCATTGAATAGATCAAAAGACATCTCCTTGAGGTGATGAATTTGACCATCTTTTGAGGCTTAGAAGGAAATAAAATTAATAAGTTGATAGAGTAAGGTGGTAAGGGTTGATATAAAAGCGATGATTTATATTTTGGGTTGAGAGGGTATTTATTTGTGTGTCAAGTGAGTTGTAAGTTGGGGGGATAAGGTTTAGAAACCATTATCCAAGTTGAAATTTGGATAGATCCTTAAATAGGTCTTTAAAGAGGGTTGTTGGTCAATTTCCTTGGTTGGGATGCAAAAATAAACCTTCTATGGTCTATACCATAGTGGTAGGGGTCAAGTAGGCATACAATAGTGCCCCTAGGACATGATTTGACCCCTGAAAAGTCCTCATAATGAGGAGTGACGAATTTTGAAGAGAGGATGGGGGTGAAAGTATTAGGGGGTTGTTCCCCTCTTTAATGAGGAAAGAGACTCCTTAATGGAGGTAGGTATACTTCACACCTCCCCACCCAAAATTTGCAAGTGGAAACTCATATATTTTGGGAGAGGAAGAATGAGTGGGGTATTGCCCACTTCTCCTCTTGGAGAATTTAAGAGAAGATTTTAGAAAGGAGAAAAGGAGAGGAGTCCATCCTTTTGGCAAGATGGTGATGAAAATGGATTGGTTTGGGGAGGAAAGATGGATACCAGATTTAGTACCTTCATCTAAAGAAAAGATAAGTTTAATTTTCCTATTTCCAGTTACCCTTGTTTATTGGTTGTAAGAAAGTGACATACTGTATGGATCATGATTGAAGATAGAAGGTAGAGAACCTAGATGCATGAAATTTGTGCTATGTTAGTTTATCCTTTGTAAAAAAATGAGAAAAGACTCCATTTATCATCGTGGAGCTAAAATATATCCTTTCTCAGGGGTATGGCTAGAGCCCACGAGGCTCCATGTCGCCATTACGGTAGGGTGGAGAGTAAGCCTTGTTCATTTGTGCATTATTCATTATTTGAAGGTTAATATTTTCTTGTAAAATGAAAAGATGCAAAGAGAAAGTCCTTCATATTTGGCATGAAAATCATATTTTTTTCCCCATATTATTTGTAATATTGTAACTTAAAAGATAAGTTTCCTACTTTGGGTAATTGAAAAAAAGAAGAAGAAAAAAACAAGTTCTTAAATGTTGGTATGTTATTTGTTTCATTGATATGTATCATTTGTTATATGGAAGGTTTGAGGAAATTATACCTTGCTGAAAAGAAGTGAAAACCTTCTATAAACATGGATTGGAAGAAATATTTCAAACAAAGAGTTATTTTTAGTTGTTCTTGAAAATAATTATTGTGTAAGTTTAATTACATTCCCTTGGTATTGTTTAAACAAGTTGCTATGAAAAAAAAGGAAAAAAAAGAAGAAAAAAAGAAAATCTTGAAGCCTTTAAAGTTAGACAAAAGTGTGATAATTTCTTATGCTTGAGATGATAGGAATTATCATTTATGTGAAGAATATATTATTTAAAATCTGCAAATAATTAAGTAAGCGTTTGCTGTTCAAAAAATTAGAATTTATTATTTAAAATATGCAATTGATTAAACATGCATTTGCTTAACCACCTTAACCACCTTAAGAATCACAACCTTAGGAATCACTATTACTATTACCATTTTAACTTCCTTAACCACCTTAGGAATCACTAGTATATTTCCATTATGTTTTTTCTGTTTCACTTTCTGGATAGCACTGTTGCGGAGTTTAATGAAGCTACAAATTCTAAAAAAAATTACACTATTCTGCACCAAGGCCTTATGTCTAAGCTCTATCATTTTCACATGGCCCTTTGTCCTGTTCGACCTATCACTGTTCAAGAAGTCCCTTGCCCACCTGCTCTTGTTGAAACCCTAGTTTCCTTTGCCCCCCCTTCTGCCAACATTATGGATGTGCCGGGCCCAAGCAAGAAAAAATGCTTAAAAAAACCTGCTTTGAAATCCCCTCCCCATGACATTTCCCCTACAATGGGTTCAGGTGGGAAGGCTAAGGATAAAAAATGTTTTTCTCCCGACCCGAGACCTAAGGCCAAAGCTTCTAAGAAAACAAAATTTTGCCTCCACCAAATTAATTCTGATGTTGAAATCACTGAAGAAACAAATACCCCTCGCAGATCTAATAGGTTGGTCTAAAGTAGGACAAGGTGGGAAGTCTTAAAAGAGGTGTCAGATTTAGATAGTGGTAATGGGAGTGACATCAAAAGTCAGGAGGAACAGGTGGCCGGTGAGGAGGTTAAGTTTGCCTCGGCGTGCAGTGCCTCCCTTGTGTCTAAAAGTTTGAAGAAGGGCCCTGCCCGTATAATTGTGAAGGAAATCAAGCCCCAACCTCTAACATAGTGGAGGGAAAGGCCTCCTTGACAAAAGATTATGATAAAAAGGAGCAAGCTTGGGTTGAAGTTGACAAGCTGAAAGAGAGAATTGAGAGGCTGGAGAAGAAGGTTCAGGAAGTGTCTCACTTTGCCCTGAAAGTCATGCATAGGTCGACTACTAGCCTTTATTTTCTATAGAAGGACAAGTCTGCAGACGATGGCAAGGAGGATGCTAGCTTTAAGGAACTGCTTAAGTTCCTCACGGCGGATTGGATGACTGCTATTCAGGACAAACCATGCATGGAAGATTAGTTTTAGTCTTTGGGTTCTTTAGGTTTTTTAGGATATTAGCTATGATTGTTATTATGTTTTTGTTAGTTTATGACTGGCTTTTGATTCTTTAATGCAACAAAGAGCAAAAACAAAGTTAACAGAATAATTTTTTTTTTATTTGTTTACACATATGTTATAAAGTTTACCAAGACGTTGTTACATAAACTTAATAATTAAACTCAACACATTGATCATCAACAAAAGTACAAATTTGATTTCATGTAAGATCCAGTTTATAAAACTACATACAATCAAATATCCCAAATGTCCATTTTACATAAAGTGAGATTTCAAAGAATCTCCATACATCAAAGGTGGTACAACCAGTACACTCTTATACAAGAGATAAATTTACAAAACATATAGTGTTCATCTGACATCTGATACAATATCCACGAACAAGCTCCGCATCAACAGTCACGAAACAAAGTAGTAACTGGAAACTGCTGCAAGCTTAGGATCAACTGCAAGAAAGTTCAAATAAAGGTGTAGCACGGTTACCTCCCGACCATGTGGAACCCAAAGGTCCACTCCCTCCGTGCTAGGAGATACTGACAGGTCCACAAACAATGCAGACAGAACATCATGTTTACGGGGTTTACAATTCACAATACGACATAACGTTTACAAAACAAAACAGATAAAATCTCAGTATCAAGTTACATTAAATTGAAATCTCAACAAAAGGAAACACCATCATGATATAGACTAAGAGAGTGTCATCACATTGTCGGGATAGGTTACCCTGGTGAATCTTCCTAGACTACCGGCCCTCACCAAGAGTTACCCTGGTAGCCTCTACCGATTCCGGCCCCTATGTAGACTAATGCGGTGTCGTTACATCTTTCAAGAGGACAAGATGGCGACTTGCCATTCCAGGCCTTCTCAGCCTTTTCTCAACCTAAACGAGCATTAAGAAGTAGGCGAGGCATACCATTATCTGATTTAGTGTTTAGAACTACCCAACCCCTAATATATTAGTTAGGTTATCACTTAATTAACACACCTACGTTAGGTTACCCAGACAATCACTATAGGATTTCGGCCCCTAACGCAAGCCACTCTCACTATAACATGACTAGACATAAAGATCAAGGGTATCTATCAAGCATAAAATTCACAACCACAAAGGTTTACATCTTCCACTAGGAACAGACCTTAGCCTCCAAGAAGTCTCTTAGGTCAACAATAAAATATAAATGCTATACCCCCAAGAAAACAAACATGATAAATAAAACAACAAAATAAGAGTGTAATAAACTTGTCGATTTGATATTCACTTTTCTAGTCTCGGTGTAGATAAAATATAACACACCTCTAATTCACCATGTAAATACACTCATTTATTGCTAGAACACAACTCCGCAATTCATATTTTCAATCTTCATAAATTAGAAAATTTAAAATCTTATCATTACAAATACACTTCTCAAGCTTTTAAATAAAATGAGGATATCATCATCGACATCATAATATATATACATCTAATGATTTTCAATTAACTTAACTTAAGGAATTAAAAAAATTTAGTAAACAAACTAAAACTATTAATATATATACTTCAAACAATTGTAAAGAAAATGTATTTATTTACATTACAAACTAAGGGTATTTTTAAGTTACGAAGAAATGATTTTTCAATTAGACATGTCACTGTTTTAGCATGCAAAAGTAATACGTACTTAAGATTGAAGTGGTAGTTTACCAACTTTAAGAATCACTCAACTAATGAATGGCATTATTCATGTCATGGAAAAGATTTATAATAGATAACTTATTTCCGCATGATATATAGAACTTTTACAATCTAAACCAGAGACGCATGCAGGAAGTGTAGTAATCATAGATATAAACATACAGTTCCTGTCGCATGACAAAAATGAATATATATAAAAGTTGTATTATGTATGGCCATGCAAAGAACTTAATTACATTAGACAACTGTCATCTGATATTCGTTCTACAGGGAAGAGGTATTACAAAGAAAATACAGCCAGAGACACCTATGAAGGTTTATTTTTGTATAGCTATATTCTATTTTGCCATCACCAACTAGACGCAACCTAATGCACTGGTGCAGAAGAAAAATTTTAATTCTAAGGACACAGATAAACTATAACCTCAACTTATTAATATCACTGCCATCTACACTGACATTGCAAGATACGCCATGCAAGGAGGAAGCATAATACCGCGATCTAAGATTTAAATTAAATTTTCTAATTCAAAATAAAACAATAAGACATTAAGGAGACTGCGCAGCAATCATACAGCTTAATACAAGAAAGAAAACTAAGAGAAATATTAACTACTGGTTTCCACAGTTCGGCAAGAAGAATTGTTCTACTGTGCAAAACTTAATGCATGCAATGGATGTCCTCATCGATATTATCAGAGTTAAGTTTATACGAAATGAAAGAGCATCGCTATAATGAAAAGTAATTACTCTCACAGATTTATACTGCAATATATGTATGGAACAAAATTAAAACGTATGGAAAACATAATAGTTGACAAGAATATATAAATAAAGTTGCAGTCAATACAGCAATTTCCAAGAATCGAAACTATTCTTAAAGGATAAGTAGATTTGTTGAATAGAACCGAAAATAAAAGAAAATACATCAAAGAGAAAATTGTGCTCAATCACACCGGCCAAATAATATTAATCCATACAGGTGGTATTCAATAAAATTTCCAGCATAATTAATGCGTATTCACTATATTCCATGAATACCATGAGACCTTCGTTTGATCTACAGATATCTAATACTCAAATCAGGAGTTTTATTATTTCTACTTTTGATGATATAGGAAAATTCTTTATTCATTCCCTAAATTTTCAAATTCCATCAATCATTATCAATTCACAATCAAATAAAAGACAATATCGAACCTGGTTTACTATAATTACTATAAGTTTAAATTCATTTCTTCTTAAAAGTAAAAATACTTTTCTAACCTATTTCTTTGTGTTTTGTACAGGTTCAGTAAAGTGAATTTCTACAATAAATTTCCAGAATTTAAATACAAGAACTTGAAATCAGAAAGAACCTGTTAAAACTCGAAAACTGGCTGAAAAATGATCCTTTGAAAACTTTTGTCAACCCCCAAGTCAAATCACCAGATTTCAATGAAGAATTTGCAATGATCTCAGCTTCAAAATTACGCTTCAAAACAAAATCCTAAAGAAAAACTCTTCTGAAACAATTGTTGTATTGAAATTTTGCTAAGAAGTTGCTGCCGTAAAATTCTTCCCGTGAATGCACAATTTTTTTACCATCCCCAATTTTCCAAAAGATATAAATTCATGCAATCAAGATTTCAATCATTCAATTTTAACTGATAGTTCCATTTGCATTGTAAATAACTCATTCAGTTCAACTCCTTCTTAAAATATCAGAACAAACCTTTAACAGACAATCAGAGATTCGTAACTCGTCGAAAATATCTTATTTTAAAATATCTATTTCACACAATTCAATTTGCACAATTAAAACAACAATAATATTATTTTAATTAAAACATTGCAAAGAAATAACTTATTTAATTTAACTTAATAAATTAAATCATTAACGTTGGTTAAAACATTAATAAACATTTAATAAAATTAAATATTATATTCGCAAACACAAAACAATATATATTTGAACATGACAAGACAAATTGGGCTATACGGGGTAACACAGAGATACTCATTCAAAAACGAACGATGGTTTAAAAGGACCTGTCAATACCTCCGACAACATATTTATAATGAATTAGGGTACACTCAGACCTGACAAGCAGGTGGAGCTGTTACCCGGTACCTGTGTCTGCAGGAAAACATCAAAGTTAAAACATGTATATATAATCTCATGTTAGAAAACACACCGTGAATAAGAATTGCAGCGTAGCAGGGTACTCACGAATGAGTAATGCTACACTGTCTTATCCACCGACACAAACGAGCAAGATCAATCATATACAATCATATCAACATGATAACATAAGCAATAATTATAACCAATAAGCCATATCATGAATGAAACTATCACAGTATCATCGAACAAACATAACCAAATAACCAAGATGTCAATGTATCATCCGCAAAATCAAAACAACATAGTATCCAGAATCAACTAAGCATCTAACAAGTAGAATCAAACTAAACAGTATGTCTAAAGGGACACTCTGAGGCTTGACTTCTAGTCTATAAAATTGACTACTTCGAATCATGCCTGTGTGATGGACTCTTTTATTTACTTAGTTGTTAGTGTTACTCTAGAGTTTTTGATATGACTTGCTGTGGGTGATGGCTTGGTTTAATTTTCTGTCACTGTGCTATTAATGTGCTTGCTTGGAATGGCCATGGTTTCCTTTTATAGAAGTAACAACACCCTTGTTTTTGCTGCTTTTTATATAAAAAACATGTGTTTTTTGCTCAAAACTCAGAATATATTATTTAAAATCTGTAATTACTTAAACATGCATTTGCTATTCAAAACTCTGAATATATTATTTAAAATCTACAGTTAATTAAACAAGCCTTTTTTTAATTCAAAATTCATAATACATTATTTCAAATCTACAATTTTGGGATTAGATATAACTGCTGTATACATCAGTAGATAAATAAAAGAATCATAATTTTGTGGCTGCTCTAAAAACACAATAGGAGGTAAGAAAACATAGAGATATGAAGTGGTAGAGTGTTGTTTTATATAGAGATAACCCCCAGGCAAATTTTCTCACCATTCAAGAGAGAAATGTATTTTACAAATTTACAAATCAGTAAATAATGATTTTATTACCCCACTGGTATCTTAGATTTGTGAACTCTTTTAGCTGCAAATATATCAGTATATACATGTATAACCAATCTAAAATATTTAACCTTGCAAATTCGCTAGTTAAATTAAGATTTTCATTTTAATAAATGGATCCATTTTTGTTATTTCATAAGAAATCAAAGTTTCCATTTAAACAATTAAGAAACAAACTAACGAATTGAATTCCCTTAGCATATAAAAAAAGAGAGGAATAAGCAAATAAATGAGTAGATTTAATACGTTTTACTGAAAACAATAATACAATGTTGTAGTCTGAATAGGAATACAAGTTTAAACACATCTGAATATTTCGTATATTTTTCACATGAGAAAGATGAAACAAATATATATAAATAACACAGATAAATGAAACTAAGGTAAATATATAAATAACAAATTATCATGGTGGAAGTGAGGTTTCTACTTTTCTGCATTCACCTCCTCGATGGACTCCTTACCCAGCTTCAAATGAATATCTCCCCTGCAATATTCACAAAAGGGTTCTGGGATTCATGGCGTCTAAAGTTTTCGAAAATAAAGATAAGAAAAAATAACATATATATAAATATATACATCATAGTGGCCCCTGAAACTGTTGGATTTATATGCTTCCAGCCACATCCCAAATTGCCTAAGATTGGTTATTCTTCAATAAATTTATGTTGCAGATAACAGTCCATTTTTTTTTAATTTTTTTTTCCAGCTAGATTTTAGATGTGATAAAGAGTGTTTCAGCAATCTACAATAATGTACAACTTCACGTATGACATATTAGGGGGAAATTCATGGAATTTGTCAACAATAATTAACACTGCCATTGGAGGGATAGGTTCCTTAGCTTGGTACCTCTTCCTGGCATGAGCAAGATACAGACTCTATAAGTCTGAATGAATGAATGAATGATTTTAATATCGTCCATGAGACCATCAGTCTATGGGACCCAGAGTTTGATCTTTAACCATTTTTAGCTTTCTTTCCAAGTCAGCTCTCCTCTTATGAATCTTGATCAGGAAGCTGGCCGTCTTGAGAAGCCTATCTTCTATAAAGGGTTCATTTAGATTAACCACCTTCAAGTTACCCTCATACTGGATATGAATGTATTCATAAGTTGCACAGTGGAAGATAAAGTGCCATTTGGTCTCAACCACTCCCTTGCTGCAAAAAATACAAGTTCTTTGCTCCCATACTTCCTTGGGGACAGTCCACCTACCTATTTCACATCTAAGATGATGAGACCCAGTCTCGTCACCTTGATTGTAAGAAGGGGCATGTATAAAGAAAAGAAGTCAGAGTAAAACAAGAGTTCCCAAGCATATTAAATCAGCCTTAACTACTCAAGGGAATGAAGCCTGTAGTAGAAGCGTGATCCTTACGCGACCTTTAAGGAAAAATATTTTTTTTTAGATACTTCAAATCTCCCCCACCACTATTCAATGTCACGTCAATCGGAGATACTTATGTAAAATGTGACTTTGTACTTCCCATATCTCATATTGTTCTTACGTACCTTTGAGAGATCAAATCGCATACTTAGCTGAAATTGATAATATTTTGTATATAACATTTAGCCTCCCAGCCAAATAGGCTATTGGTTTTCCTGATAATATTATATATATCCATTGTGAAAGAATGATGTCATTTATATATACAAGGTAATAATATCATAAACTAGTAATAGTAATGTTAAATGAAAATGTAATATTATATTTATTTAATGATGAGTAAATAATCTTTACCTGTGGTGATTTACAAGGATGCAAGTTAATAATATTGTATAAAATAATAATATTAATATTTCACATATATATAATTATATAAAATAATAATATTATTATTACACATTTTTTTAAGTTATATAAAATGGTAATATTTCACTTAATTAAGTAATAATTTTACCTGTGAAGAAGTCAATTTTGGGTGTAATAATATTGTACATAAATATTGTATACATATAAAGGAGTTTATAATATGGTATAAAAATTTATATACACCTATATATATAATACCCTTAATCTTATTAAAAGGGAGGATTAATCAAACAATGGTAGAACTCTCATTGGGCGTCACTTGATACAATTGGGTAAATAAAAATTAACTCAAATTGGCCGAGTCAAGATTATATGTCATTTTGTAAAGATGTGTGGACAAAGGTGTAGACTTAATTATAAGTTTGGTTGCAATAGCGTTAGTAATCAAGTTATCTCATCATGACAATTTAAATGTCTGTTAGAATAATGTTTGTATATAAAATTAAAAAATAAAAAATAAAATTGGTTGGGTTTTTCTAGTGATTTTTTTTGGGCATGACAGTTATCACATGGTTTCTCTTAAGTTTGGTAATATACTAAAATATTTCTTGTTGTACTATTTTTACAAGTGTCAAGGTCTTTAATTTTTTTAGCTTTCAAATAAAAGACTAATGGATTCTTTTTCTTCAATGCAGAAAAATATTAAAAGGTATTTCTCAAATTCATGAAAATAAAATTATTCATGGAGATCTGAGGCTAGAATATTTTGCTGAAGTTTAGAAATGATTATTTTTCGGCAAAAAATTGTGACTTCAATAGAAGTAGACAAATTGGTAAGGTGTTTCATTCTTTTCCTTAAAATATTTTATTGGTTTTTATTCTTTTTATTTTTATGAATGATTCAAAATATAAATAAAAAAAGAGCATAGATCTTTATTTTATTAATGATTAGTATTTATTAACTTTAGTAAATGAATAAAATATTCACTCTCAAAAAGTAATTACACAATATATATATAGTGTTTTTGGTTTAAATTTTTTTACTAAAAAATACATTCCCAAGATGAATACTTTGATAGTAGGCTCAATTTTAAGCTAGGCATTATAGTTATGAAAGCAATTAATATTTGAAACAATTATTTCTTATAAGTTTCATATTGATAAAATCATACAATATACTAGTTTATTAGGAAGAACCAAGGGCTATTTTAATAAAGACTAATAATTCTAAACTTTTCCATTACACAATATGATACTATAGAGTTAATTGATCTTATCATGACACGTAGTGCATATTCTTTAGGATCTTTATAATGAAAGGTTAAAATTAAAATAGATAGAACTTTTTTTAGGAACGCTTATCCTTGTGTTAATGAATTACCAAGATATAATAGTTAGAATATTTTATTAAAACCTAAGTTTTTTAAGTTAACGAGGTTTTCAAGTGAATTAGAATCATAGGAAAAAAAGTTGTAAAAAATTGAGAATATCAAGAGCAAATCGTGGGAGATTTTAGAGCTTAATGAATACCTTAAAAAATTAGGAGGTGCTAGTCAACTCAAGCAAGTAAATCACTCCTCCCAAAATAATCACGAGATATTACTACTATTTTAAAATAGCACATAAAATCAAAAAATATATACTATATATGGTTTAAATTAAAAAAAAATATATCTATAGGTAAAAAAATATAAAATATTAGACGATCCTAAGGAGATTCTTTTGTTTTCCTTGATTAGTTTTATTTTAGTACATATATTTAAAGTTTTATATTATTTTTGGGTATGGTAATGTACATGCCATCAATATAAATTTTAATGAGTTCTTTTCATGTTCTAATGGCAAGGAAAAGTACACATTTGTTCCTAGTGGTATCAATTTGATTACTTAGATTCAAGAGAATAAGTTAGATTTTTATTTTAAGTACAATAAGCATTTTAAAAATTAGACATTTAAATATCATTTTTATATATCCAAAATAATTATGAAATAAAGATAACATTATTTTACTATTCATTGATTTGTTGAAGTATTATGACAATGCCATACAAGAAATGAAGATTTTGAGCAAAATAGATTTTGAACATAATATTATCTGTTGTTATGGCCATGCAAAAGATGAAAAATTTGTATATATTGCATTGGAGGAATACAATATCAACTTAGAGGAATTTATATTGGCTGAAAAAAAAAGAACCAACAAGATAAAATAAAAAATGAGGTCCAGAGAAAAAAATGCAATCTATTAAAAACTTATGTAAGAAAAAGGGCATAAAAATGTTAAAAAAGAAGATGATTCCAAGAGATCAATCTCTAAAATTGATGAGGTTAGTTGTAACATCATTAGTATTTTTATAGTTATCACATGGTTTCTATTAAGTTTGGTAATATATTGAAATATTTTTTGTGGTACTATTTTTACAAGTGTCAAGGTCTTTAATTTTTTTAGCTTTCAAATAAAAGACTAATGGATTCTTTTTCTTCAATGAAGAAAAATCTTAAAAGGTATTTCTCAAATTCATGAAAATAAAATTATTCATGGAGATCTGAGGCTTGAGAATATTTTGTTGAAGTTTAGAAATGATCATTTTCGGGCAAAAATTTGTGACTTCAATAGAAGTAGACAAATTGGTAAAGTGTTTCATTCTTTTCCTTAAAATATGTTATTAGTTTTTATTCTTTCTATTTTTATGAATGATTCAAAATATAAATTATTTAAAAAAGAGCATAGATCTTTATTTTATTAATGATTAGTATTTATTAACTTTAGTAAATGAATAAAATATTCCCTCTCAAAAAGTAATCATACAATATATATAATGTTTTTGGTTTAAATTATTTTACTAAAAAATACATTCCCAAGATGAATACTTTGATAGTAGGCTCAATTTTAAGCTAGACATTATAGTTATGAAGTACAATTAATATTTGAAACAATTATTTCTCATAGGTTTCATATTGATAAAATCATACAATATACTAGTATATTAGGAAGAACCAAGGGCTATTTTAAGAAAGACTAATAATTCTAAAATTTTCCATTACACAATATGATACAATAGAGTTAATTGATCTTATCATGACACGTAGTGCATATTCTTTAGGATCTTTATAATGAAAGGTTAAAATTAAAATAGATAGGACTTTCAATAGGAACACTTATCCTTATGTTAATGAATTACCAATATATAATAGTTAGAATATTTTAATTAAAACCTAAGTTTTTTAAGTTAACAAGGTTTTCAAGTGAATTAGAATCATAGGAAAAAAATTTGTAAAAATTTGAGAATATCAAGAGCAAATTGTGGGAGATTTTAGAGCTTAATGAATACCTTAAAAAATTAAAAACCTAATTTTTTTACACATGTTGCCACTTAGAAGTGCACCCTTTCTAAGTTGCAAAACTCATCCTACTAATGAAGCATGAAAACTTTTCCAAGTTGTGGGCCACCAATAGTGGAAAAGAACCTCTATCTAGAGGGTTGGTTCTCTTTAAGGCTTCACCTAATTAACCTATCCTACTATTGCATGCTGAGAAAAAAGATGAAAGGAAACATGAAATTAAACCTAAGCCTAAAAAGGTGATGCACCAAATTGATTTCAAACCTATACTATTGTTTGGACACACAATATGGTCAAATGTACAAAATTTGTTTTATGGACAAATAATGGTTTTACATACTTATATATTAGTATTTCATAAGAAAGATGAAGTTTCATAAATTCTAAAAGGAAAAGACAAATATTTTCAAACCTACATATGGCCTATATATCTCTATAAAATGGTGTTGAAGGAAATAAAACATACATTGAAGATTTGTATAAAATCATAGAAAAATGCATCAATCATTTTTATTTGCACTTAAAATATAGATAAGAGAAAGTAGAATACTCATATATAATTGATAAAAGATGCTTAAAAATAGATGCATATGCTTGAGAAATGTGTTTCCTTGAGTTATATTATTTTTATTGATTGAAAGAAAATTCAGATATTATAATACAATATCTAAGAATGAGCAAGAACTAAATTTTTGAGTTGCAATGCTCTTTTTTTTTTCTAGAGCCACAAAAAGGAAAGAATTGACTGAAAATAGAGGCCTAAGGGTCATATATCTCATCCCAAATATAAGAAATCATAGAGGGACTAAAATTGATTAAGTTACAAAGATTAAAAAATAGGCCAACCTACTATTCACATCGAAGTTCTTTTTTGACTTGATCCCTTTAAAGTTGGTTGGTTGACCTCCTTAAGCTCCTTGAATTGTATTCCAATTGGTGATGATGCTCCTAGATACTTGGAAAGTGTTTGAATTAATCCTATATGCTTACAAATTTCCCTTAAGAAGCTCAAACTATTGTCCTTATCATCCTCTTTTCTTTAAATGCTCCATAATCTCCTCCTAGCTACTTGCATGATGTCATTGATTGCTCATTAATTCCCCAACTATTGGAACTTCCATTCCTTAATCCCTTAGACATGTGCAAGAAATTTTTGAAATGGTAAAAACCATCCTATTGGTGTAGGAGATTATTTAGGATAATAAATCAACACATTTTTTCATTTGTCTTCATACTTTCATTAAACCTCCCTTTTTTCCATTATAACTATCATGGACCATGGCACTTGCCACCATCGAATATTATCATTGGGTTGATATATCTATCAAATGTCCTTTGTTCTTGGGTATGATAATGAAATGAACTACCCCAAAAAAAATTTTGTTTTTAGTTTTGTTTCCTTCTGATGGTTGAGTGTTGTTTTTTTGTTCTTGCAAAGTATTTTGAGAGATTTAACAATATCAAAGAATTAACATTGGAGAGCATGAATAGAGAAAAGAATTATGTGCAAATTTTTTCTAGCAAAGAACACTTCCTACAACAATGTAAATTTTTTGATTTGTCTTCAATGAAGTTTCAGATTTACAGAATCATTAACAACAACATAAAGAACATTTTTTTAGACTTGGTAAAAACTTCTGGACAACAATATTGATGTCTTCTTGAAAACCTCGCCAAAACCAAAGTCTCCAAATGTTGTGGCTACTTTGATGGGCGATTCCTCTATGCATATAAGACCTCAAATAACCTGATTCCCTGGACCTTTTAACCCCCTAACAGCCCATGCATAGAATCCAAGGAGGCCGTACCTCTCTAATTGGGCGATTTCTTCTAAAAAAAATTGAATCTTCTTAAAAAAAATCAAAACTTGTCTTGAAGGGGTCTCCCAAGGATGAGGGTTTGATTTATCAAATACCCATTTTGAAACCCTTCATTAAAATTGAGATATGAGCAGAAATATGGTCCTCCAAACTGCAAATTTATTCTCCTGAAACAAGCCAAAATCGCACCAAATTGAAGGAAATACAAATAACACACCCAATACGTAAATATCAAGCTAAAACCCTGTAGAAATCTTCTCAAAAGATCTGATAAATCTTCATCTTGAAAGCTCTATTGTGATTCCTGAGGTGAAACCACACTACACCAGCCTGAGCAAGTCTTTCACTGTCGGGGCTAGTCTTGAAACTGAGGGTTTCCGTCCCCAATCTCGCCCTGCAAGCTCTGGCTTCAACCAAGCTTCCATGAAGTATTCTCAAAAATAAAAACCAACATGCCCTCAAATGAATCAAAAGCTTCTTCTATTATTTGGCTGTGAGATGGGTGCCCAAACCCTAGCCATACTCTATTTTGAGCTTTTAAGAAAATAATAGCAGTTTAAATTTATTGATACACTCCTTAGTGGGACACCCAAGAAGGGGGACATTTGATTTTTTTTATAACAAGTCTAAACACTTTAAAGTGATTAGACTAGGTGCCTTGGTCACTCTTTTTTTAAGTCCCCTTTTTAACCCCTCACTTTTAACTTTAAGTCATAAAGTCACTTTTAAAATATAATGTTTGAGAACATTAGCCAAATATTAAAATAATTCCTCCAAGTGACTTTAGTCATCGAATTAAATCCAAGAATTAATTCTAACTCAACTAGAACTGAGTCCCTTAGCAAAACCTCCTAGCCAATATAGGAACTCAGAAATCAGCTAGAGGTCAAGATCATAGATACCTAATGTAAGGCCCCACCTTGTGTGTTATTCATCCTACTTTATCTTCTATTGTGCATTTCATTAACCAATGGTTAGATAGTTGAAAACGATAAACAAAGTGATTATGTGTGGTCATAGTTGGGTATTATTAATCGCATTGATAGACCTTATGGAAACCCTCTATCCCTCCCTCTCTAAAAATATCGTAATGAGGGTACAATTATATGGAAAAGAAGATTGAACAACATTTAACGAATGATCTCTAATAGAGAACTAGTGACTCTTACATCTAGTTTCAAGTTGTATATTTCAATGTTACGTGAAGTAAATAGTAACCTTATGCACATGAAAATTTCCTAAATGTTTTAGAAAATGGAAGGTGAGTTGCTATGCAATATTGGAAGTAGAAAAGTAACCATTAGTTGGGTTGATATTTAATATGTAACAATGAAATTAGTTATGATTCAAATCATTGTGGTATATTCAATAATCAATCCTTATGCTACTGAAAGTCCACACTTAAGAGCAAATACTATTTTTATCTTATTCTCTCTAGTCAATAATACCATCATTTTGTTAACACTCGTCCAATTAGTTACTTGTTACTTACCTTAGACATAATAATTAATGAGATAAATCATGATTATTAAAAACACTACGAAAGCTGAATTTTGATTTACACTTGACCCATTATATATATTTATATATACACTATTTATTTACTTGTACTTCTCTTTCTTTTCAAATCCATAATTAAATCTTGGGCTATGTCAGCATGTAAACACAAGTGAATCTTTAAACCTAACTTGTTATATGTTCCCATAATGGGTGGTAAGTGGTATCGTGGGAAATAAATAATGTAATTCTGTGACAATATTCTTGTATTTCATTTTGACATTGGTTTCATTATCTTTGCCATGAAGGTGTTAAACACTCATTAAGTGTGGGATATAAATTGAAATTTTAAATGAAATTATATGTAAAACCTTAGGATATTCAATTAGAGAATTTATGTGATATATGATTGTTGCTTATGGTTTCATTGGTACTGTGCAGGAAACTAAGGATGTCAGTATCAAGAAGGAAAAACCCTTGAAAAGCAAATCAAAAGACATCTTCTTGTGGTTATGAATTTGACTCCTTTTGGGGCTTAGAAAGAAACAAAGTTAATGTGTTGGTAGATTAAGGTGTGAGGTTTGATATTAAAAGGATAAATTACTTTTTGTCTTTGAGGACATTTAAAGGTGAGTCATATGGGCTTAAGTGGGGTTAGGGTTTAGGAACCCCTATCTAAAATTGAAAATTCGGATGGATACTTAAATAGGGCTTTAAAGAGGGTTGTTGGTCAATTTCCTTGGTGAATGTATGATTATTGGTCAATCAAAAATGAGTTGGGTGAACTCAAGTTGTTGAACTATGGTTCCTCTGCGAATTATATACGTAGGCAAGGCCGTTAGAGATGAGCCCCCGAGGAATTAGGTCTGGCCCCTAGGCTTGTTCTCTTATTGAATATACTTAAAGATACTATTGAAATATATATTATATTTGCATAACTTGTGACTTGATCTAAGTTTGTGATTATTGATGAGTTCGTGGATCTAATAAAGTCTACCTTGGTGATGTGGATTCCATATCTCCACTTGAAACCCAACCTTGAATGTCAAAAACAAATGTGTAGATGGTTGAGTCCTTATAATTTATTGGTCAAATGTTGTTATGATTTCATAAAGGGCAGGTATAGGGAGTAGTGTTTGGGTGTTACGTTAGTGGTTATGGTTGAAATTTGAAATTTGTGTTTTGTTCTTAACTATATTTTGGTGGAAATTTTTGGGCATTACACCTAACTAGGAGGGGACATTGTAGTCCGCCCTCCCCAAAGATTTCTTGTCCTCAAGCAATCTTAGCACTGGGTGCTAGAGTATCTGCTCACTTTCCCATGTTGCATCCTCAATAGGTAGATCCTTCCACTTCACCAAGTAATCTGAGATCACTCTTCTCTTGACTGACCTCTCCCTGAATTCAATTATTGCTTCTGGTATCAGCTCCAACCTTCCCTCCTCATCCAAAGTCGGTAACACTGCTGAAGGTACTACATTATAACCAAAATCCTTCTTGAGGCATGAAACATGGAACACATTATGCACCCTACTTTCTTCTTGTAACTCCAACTCATATGCAACCTCTCCAATTCTCCTGGTGACTCTGAAAGGTCCATAGAATCGAGGCTTCAAATTCTCAGCTCCACCCTTTTTGAGTGTAGACTGCCTATAAGGCTGCAGTCTGACATAAACCATGTCACCCACCTCAAATTCCCTTTCAATTCAGTGCTGGTCAACATATATTTTTTTTTGATTTTGGGCCTACTAAATGTTTTCCCGCAACAATCTCATGATGTCTTGGCTCTCCTGCAAAAAGTTCTTGGCCTTTGGTACCCTACAGTCCCCAAAAATCAAATCAATGAAACTCAGAGCCTCATATCTATACAAATCCTTGAAGGGTGTCATCTTGATGGACATGTGATAAGAGGAATTGTAGCAAAAATCCCCTAAGTGCAGCCATTTGATCCAAGCCTTTTGCTGCCTTGAAACATAATTCCTCAAGTATCCTTCAACAAACTTGTTGACTATTTCAGTTTTCCCATATGTCTGAGGTGTAGTTCCTCTCATGTTACTAATACTTTTGATACTGTTTTGTGTGTATTTTGATTATGTGTGGTTTCTAATTATGTTTGATGCTTACTGGATACTCTGTTAGACATCTTTTCCACCATGTGTTTGGCATGGCAGACAGTTATGTTTATTTTCTTCTGATAGTTGGACTTATTTGTGGGATACTTATGTCATGATGATGTTACTGAGTGTGTTATATTGATGATGTGATATCTAGATTTTGATTACTATATTTGATTCGGGTGAAGGAGATGGGGTGGCATCGCTCATCCGTGAGCACCCTGCCTCACCACAACTCTCTTTCACAATGCGTTTGATTATGAGTTATATGCATCTGTATATGTTGTTCAACATTTGGTGTTATGCAGGAATGAAGGTACCAGGTGCCGACTCCACCCGTATTGTCGGGTCTGAGCGCGCCCTACATACCCAATGGTTTGATGTGGTTAGGGAGTGGATAAGAAAGTACCCCCATCTGTGTCAGTGGTTGGTCCAGTGATTGTTCATGTCTTATGTATACTTCGTCTATATGGGTATGATTTTAATTTAAGTGATTTACTTTCATGAATTTTATAATGTTGCAAAATTTGCGTTTATGGCTTTGACTAATGTATTATTATTTTAATTTAAATACTATCCTATGGTGCGAAGTATTAAGTAACTAAATGTTCAATGTTGAAAATGGTATGAATTCTTTTAGAAAATAATTGTGTGCATTAGCATTTATTATTATTGTGAAATGTGAATTATCATTTAATTTAAATCAATAGAAGCTAATAATTTATTTTACTAGTTATTTAAAATTAATTCCCATAAATTAGTAGTGTGATTGATATTATTATTAAATAGTAATTTAATATTACATTTTAATTTTAAAGGTGGCTAAGTTAAATGTTGTTTTATTTATTTTAATGTTATTTGATTATTTTTAGAAATTCAACTTTTATTTAAAAGGAATTAACTATTAAATGGTTGCATAAAACAATGTTAGTTAATTGAGGAAAATGCCTTTTTCGAAATAAGAAACGAGAAGGAAATTGTGGCAAGTGGCATTTGCATGGGAAAATCTGTCAGTAAATTCATGGAAAGTTTTGTTTTTTACTTTTTTGAAATTTATATCCAAATAGTGTTTTTTGGAAAAAAGGAAGGGAGAAAAAGAAAAAAAAGAAAAAATGAAATTTCTTTCTAACTCAAAAATGGTGAAATTTTTCCTCTGTTTTTTTCTTTGATTTTCTGTTTAGAGGAATTTAGATTTTAGTTTTATGCTGGGCATCATCTGCATGGGGGGGATTAGTTCAGTGGGGGATTGTTTTCCGCAAGAATCTAGGCCCAGAAATGAAGAGGTACAAATATGGATTCACGTAAAATTTCTCTGCTTCTTCCAATGGTGAGTTCTTGAATGCTTAACTCTCGCTTGTAGATAAAGAAATGTTGGCTTATTAACACAAGATGGAAGTCACACCTTCATTTTATCTTCATAGTTCGTAGATATTCATCAGAGTTAGTATATTTTGGGATGGTTAGGTATACCTGTACATTATCATTCTTTGGATATTTTAGATTGTTTCACTTAGCATCATCAATAATCTCTAGCCATCTCTTGCTATTAGTGCTAGCCTACGTTTCTATTTGTTTCATTCTTAAGTCAATTTGAATTATGCACACTATGTTTCTGCTTATAGAATTTTTATTCTCTCCTTAGCTTCCCTTATATTTATTTTAAATGTCATCTTATTACCTCAATATTTCTGCAACAACTTTATCGTTGCCCAGTGGTGATATTTCTTTCATTTAAGTTTTTCTTCGTGCTCAGTGTTCACCCGTTGTATAGGTGATTTTAAGAGAATCTAAAATCAGGTCACACAACAATGGTAGGAGGTCCCATGCAATTATACATTTAAGTATTTTCGTTTCCAGCCTATTTAATGTGATCAATGTGGTTTTAGATAAGTATATGTACCATTGAAGTTTATAGAGCCTAGGATATCAAGATGATGCTAGCGTACCCCAACTTTCTTAACCAATTCGATTTTGGAATCCTGATATCCTGTCGTCCCATGGTCATCGATATCCCATGTTATGAATTTTCTGCCTTGCATATCTAATGGATTGATTTGGTTGATGTTCGTGCCTTCTCCCTTAGTGTACATCGTTGCATCTATAGTAGTCTCCTTGAGCTTGGAAATTTAATGAAACCAATATTATATACTCCTTTCAAATTGTTTTTTTTCCCTATTGGATAGGACTGTTTGTTGTAAATTGGCCTATCAGCCTTACCAGTTGGTTTTTGATTCGGTTTTATTTGGTGTAAGATTGCAATGTTAGGATGTGTTCCTGAGTATGCCATTAATTCTATTATTTTGGAAGTTTTCTTGCAAATCTGCGTGGTGACGTTCTGCAAATATTGCTTTCCTGAGATAACTACTCCTGGAGGCATTCTGTCAAAAAATTTGCTCGTACCTTCAGTCGCCTCCATGAGATACTTATTGTCGCCTCTTAATTCTCATTCAGATGAATGCCCATCTTTCCTAGAGGTTAGCTCGTGTGATAAGAATTTGGAAGCATATTTCGTATGAAATTTTTGATGATGTCCTTTCTTTATCATTTATGTTTGTTGATAATAAGATTCAGTTTGAAATTCAAGATTATTAGTTCAACATTAAGTTATACATGTCTATAGGGCTTAGAAAATGATATGATTATATATATACATTATGATTGTAGTTATTGATAATGAACGAAAAAAATTAAAAAAAAGAAAAGAATAGATATTGTTACAAAACAAAATAAATATTTGATTTATAATGGTTTTAATAGTTTTAGTTTAATGTTTTAATTTCAAAGTTTATTTTGTGTTTAAGTAATCATAGAAATTTTAGTTGCCATTCTTTAATTTTGAATTTTTAACAAGTAATGAAACTTAGAAATTTAAATTTTGGTAGAATTAATTTGGTAAGATATTTAATGTTGGAAATTGATTGTTACCATAGGTTAGATTTGAAATATTTAATGGAATCTTTCCATAGATAAAAACTTAAAGATCTAATGTAAGGTAATAGATTATTTCCATGGATTTAATTAGAGATATTTCATGAACTTTATGATTTAGAATAGATTTTAAATGATGGAAATTGTGATTTGTTATGCAATAGGTTTGTCTGTGTTAATTTTGTATTGGTCTAAATTGTAATAAGTATCATTTGTAAGAGTCTTGTCTTTGGTTATAAACATGAGTAGTGGATTTGATTATTGAATAAACTTTCTTTTAGAATTATTTAGTGTGTAAAGTTCCATGTGTTATCTATCATTTTATATTTCAGTGAATAGTGTTTATTGTTGTAGTACCTAATAGTTGGCTAGATAAACTATTTTGTGAATTGAATAATTGAAATAAGTCCAGTGTTGTAGCAATTTTAATATTTTCTTGATTGGAATGATTGTTTAGTTGTAGGTGGTTAAGTTGTAGATTCTTCTAGATCAACTAAATATACATCTAGTATTGTTATACAATTGTTATGTTTTGCATTCATTATAGTACTAGGTGGTTTTAGGGCCGTTCATAATCGGCAAAGGACATTAATGTGAAACCCACTAGGGTAGAAAGTTGGTAGCTCTTAGTTTATCTTTATGCCATACTTATAGTGGATAAAGGACTAATTAGGAGAATATTATTATACAAAAGTAATTTTAATGGCTTAAGCATGTTTACAATATATATTTTATGTTAACAATAGAAGTCATGATTTACCCCTTATTTGATATTGCATCATTTTCCGTTATGATTTTATGAGTTGTGAATGTCTTCATGGTCATGTTTAAATGTTTTGGTATAGAATGTGGAAGTGATGCCTTTTTGATTACCATTTATTGTGATTTACTTTGTACAATTATTTTGGGGTTTATGTGATTATACCTTAACTTCCTATTTATTCAAAATAAAGGGGTTATATGATGTGTAGTTTTAATTGCATGAGTTGATTTATCTTGCTTGACTTTGAGTGATGGAAATTCGTATTTGATATATCTTATGTTTAATTTAGGTTGAATTTTTGTATAGTTTGAAAGTATGACTTGATTTGGCATAATGAGTTATTTTGGTTCCTGGGTAGATATTTATGTACCTCCAAGGGCTAGGGCAAATGGTGTGTATGTGCACATTTGTTGTTGCACCTTTTTGTATATCTTTTTACCTTGTGAATATTTGTGTGGGTGGTATCTCCTAGTTTATGGGTTTTGATGCTTGGATAGTCACAAGATGGTCATGTCTCATGCGTTATGTTTTATAAAGAATGCCTTTATTTCTTGAGGATTGAGGTATACCCATTGCTTGTCTTTGATTTTAGGGTAACCGTAGGGGAGAGTGGCTCTTCTTGGGGCTAGTATACAAGTGGTCACCCTTGAAAGAGTTTCCTTAAATAAGTGATAACCTAATTAATGTATCTAGTGGGTTGGGTTAGTTAACACATAACAAGATAAAAACATGCACCTCACCCTTGACATTAGCACTCTCAAAGGCTAAGGATGGGTGGGAAGACCTAGTTGGTAAGGTCACTACCTTGTCTCTGTGAAAGGTGAGTGGCTCCGCATGAGTCACTCTATGGGGTGAAACCTTGAGATAGGATGTCTAGTTAACCATAGATGGAGGCAACTCCTAATGATAAGTAGTCTAGTGAATCCATGTAAGGCCATGTGATGACACTCTCCCATTGGGCCCTTTGTTTTCCCTTGTTCTTGTTTCCTCTGGAGTTGTTTATTATTGTTGTTGTTGTTTATGTGGTGTTATTCCTTTATTCTTTGATTTTGTGGCCAAGGGTTCTTTCTTATCGACTCCTTGCATGGGGGTGTTCCTTCGGGTTCACAAGGTCGGGTGGAAACATGCAATGCACCCATTGGGTCCCTAGGTAGTGATCATGGTGTAGATGCAATTGTAGATTTGTTAGAGCTTCGCTCGAAGAAGATTGTGCTTTTAAAGAATTCAACTCTTCATTATTGTATTATTGTATTATGTTATACCCTTCCCAATGTTATAAGGGAAGTAGCTTTGTATTGTAACTTTGTTTTCACGTTGTGTTGTATCTGTGGAAATATATTCCACGAATGTAACCTTGAACTCATAAGTTGGATGTGGTAATATGTTATTTGTGTTTTAATTATCTATCTTGTTCATGTTGTATGAATGTTATATTTATGTTATGTTTATTTACGCTTCCATTATTTGTTAAGTTTGGTTTCATTTATCGTTTTAGTTTGTTGGGTTTGTTCAAGTAGTGCACCATGTTACCCCATGGGACTAGGTTGTTGTCATATGGTTTATAATAATTTTTAATTATTTAATTATGTTTAATGTAATTGATGTTCTTCTTTCAAAAAATAATAATTATTTTGTTAATGTAGTAGTTGTGTCCAATGGGGTTTGCATGGCGAGGTGTTACATGAGGATGATAGCTAGTACTAGGAGTTAACTTTGTGCCAAAATTTTTGAAGAGTTCTTTCCAAAACAAACTCATAAACTTGTTGTCCTTGTCACTAATGATGTTCTTGGATGCCCCATGAAGCCTAAAAACTTCCTTAAAGAGGAGATCTGCCACCTATAGTGTTGTAAAACCAACTGATATAGCAAAGAAATGAGAAAATTTTGCCAGCCTGTCTACTACCACGTAGATACAATCCTTCCCTTGAACTTTGGGAAGTCCTGTAATAAAATCCATAGTGATACTTTCCCATTTTTGCATGGGAATTGGAAGTGGTTGCAACAAACCAGTAGGTAATGTATATTCATTTTTGTTCTGTTGAAACACCTGGCCTTCACGAACATACTTAGTTATTTCATCTTTCATCCCTTTCCAAGACAACCTTTCATGGATCTGCCTATATGTCTTGTAAAAACCCGGATGGCCAGCTAGTGGGGTGTCATGGAAAGCCCTCAAAACCTATTCCAAAAACTCTTTTTTAGCCACTAGAAGTATTATTTCCTTGTAGATTATCAATCCATCCTTGACACTGTACTTATCATCAACCAAGGTTCTGTCTAGTATGTTGTTCGTGAAATAATTTTTTGCATAATCAGCTTGTATGGCTTCCTTCCAATCTACTGCTATCTCTAAAATTAAGCACAAGTGAGGTCTTCTGGAGAGTGCATCACCTACAACATTTCATTTCCCCTTCACATATTCGATATCAAAGTCAAAGGCTTGAAGTTACTAACCCATTTTTGTTGCCTTTCACTGAGATCTTTTGATTCAAAAAATATCTAAGGTTGTTATGATCCGTTTTGACTACAAATCTACCTCCCACAAGATACTGTCTAAATTTGATCAAAGCATGCATTATAGCTAACATCTCTTTGTCATATATTGAGTAATTTCTTTCAGCCCCTCTCAAATTTCTGCTCTCATATGCTATTAGGTATTATTTTGCATTAGGACATCACCTATTCCTTCACCTAAAGCATCACATTCCAATTCAAATGGTTTGGTAAAGTCTGGAATTGCTAGTATTGGGCATGAAATCATTAATTCCTTGAATCATTCAAAGGATTTTTGTGCTGAATCAGACCATGTGAAAGCCCCTTTCTTTGTCAAATCAATAAGTGGAGTATCCACTTGTGAAAATCCTTTTACAAATCTCCTATAGAAACCGTATAGCCCAAAGAACCCCTTAAGCTGAGATAGATTAGTGGGCGGTGGCCAGTCTTGTATTGTCTTATTTTTCTCAGGATCAACCCACACTCCATTTGCACTAATGATGTGCCCCAAAAAGAGCAGCTTGGTCATGCCAAACTCACATTTAGATTCCTTTGCAAATAGTGATTCCCTCTCAAGAATTTCAAGTACTTCATCTAAATGCTTTAAATGCTCTTCCCATGACTTACTGAAAACCAAGATGTCATCAAAGAATATCAAAACGAATTTATGGAGCTGCTTGCAAAAAACTCTATTCATACACAATTCGGAAGTTGTTGGTGCATTTTTCAAGCCAAATGGCATGACTAAGAACTTGAAATGCCCAAAGTGGCACATGAAAGCTATTTTCTCCACATCCTCTTCCCGTAATCTAATATGATGATAGCCCGATCTTAAGTCAATCTTGGAGAAGTAAACTACTCCATGCAATTCATTAATCGGCTCATCAATGCGAGGGATGGGGTATCGGTTCTTAATTGTTTTCTTGTTTAACTCCCTGTAATCCACACACATACGCCATGTCCCATCCTTCTTCTTAACCATCACAACAAAATAAGCAAATGGAATCTTGCTCGGTCTAATATGCCCCAACTCTATCAACTCCTGGATAGCTTTCTCAATCTCATCCTTGTGTCTCTTAGGATGATGATTGGTGATGACAGGCTTAGCCCCCTCTTTTAGCTCAATGACATGCTTGATTCCCCTATCAGGTGGCTTCCCTGGTTGTAGACTTCCAATCACTTTAATTCTCTTAGTAAGGATTTATTGTATCTGAGGGGGATAAGATATCTTAACCTCTTTAGTAGTTGTAGGCATCACAATGCATTCCATTGCCCATTCAATCTGATCATGCCTGAAGAGTCTCTCCATCTGTTTAAATGACACAACATGAGGTCCACCATTTGATAAACCTCTTAAAACCAAATTCCTTCCTCCATATTTAAATTTCAAATCCATAGTTTGGAAATTGAGAGCACAATCTCTCCCAATGTTGTAGCCACTGGATACCCAACACTGCATTTGTATCCCCTGTAACACCCCGTCGCGCAAACCCCAAAGGAACAACTAAAAATGCAACAATTTTTTTTTTTAAAACATAAAGAATGTACTTTAAGTTTACTAATGAAATTAACATAGCTAATGATTACACATTAAACACCTAATGTGATGCCCCACCACGCAACCCTAGAGGAAGTTGCAATTCACTACTTAAACGTACCAATTTTTTTTTTTTTTAAAGTACAAAATAACATGTAAGATGAATACACATTGACAACATCCTCTAAGGCCACGAGACAAAGTTTACATTAAAACCTAAACAACAATTAACATCAAAAGGAACCAAAACATTAATCACTTACATAATTAAGATTACATACATCCCATACAAGATAAATTACAACAAGGATCATAAATACCTCAAGATTCCAATTAACAACATTTAAACAATATGATTACAACACTCATTCCCTGAATGAGGTAATTCCAAAGAGCATAATTAGAAATTACAAATTCCACCTCGATGACAAATGAGGGGTAAAAGAATAAAGATCAACTGAAAAGAACGAAGCCAGAATGGCATCTGGATCCAACGAGCTCTCCAGCATGAAAGTCTCGTCCACATGAGCAAGAGAAAAACCAACAGAGGAAGGTGCACGTTCCACCCAACCAAGTGAAACCAAAAGGCTCACCCCCCGTGCTAGGAGATAGTAACAAGGATTTCCTAGACAAGACCATCTACCACTAGACACAGGCTAACCCATAAATTGAACTGAATCAAGGACAAAACCCATATCACTTAACACAATGGTTACAATGCTTCCAGAGTACAAAATCGAGTACAATCACTATACAAAATAAACCAATGGTACAACACCATACCGACTACTATCATAGGAGGAGTGTCATCACAAAGGCTACATTGGTTATCCAATGGTGTTCTCCTAGGTCCTGGTCCCCTTCTAGGGATATCCTGGTAACCTTTCATGAACCCGGTGCCATATGCACACTAGAGCGAAATCGGTTATCTTTCGAGAAGACAAGATAACAATCTTGCCATTCCAGGCCTTCCCGACTCATCTCAAGTCTCGTACAAGCCCTTGAGCCAATGAGTGAGGCTAAATTATCTTATTAATGTTCAAAGCTACTCTCTCACTAGTATAAGTTATTTTAATTTTCACTTAATTAACTGACTCTCACACGAGTTATCCTAGAACCACTTTGGGCCCGACGCTCGTTGAAAGCCACTCCCCTATTGACAACACATAACTCAACCACATGCCAAGGGTAGACAATGCACTAACACTTATCACAAATAATCAATACACCTTAACAGGTAACACATCCCTACGGATGTACAAAACTTGAAACCAAAACGTGCACTACCCAAGGCTAACACAAGGTTGACTACATAACAACAACCCACATAATGAACTGATAACCCGACTCAACCATGGATCACAAGGTCACATAGCCCGTTCAAAGAACTAGGTTCCCTCTGAAGCTTAACTCACACACAATCTAAGATAGACAATAACAAATCATAAGAGAAGCAACATATCAAGAACGCAATTGGAAGACTTACATGAGCAACAACTTCAATACAATTTAACATCATAATCAAAGCATACTCATAAATTCACAGCCATAACAATATTGCCCATACAATGACAACAAGAAATGACTTAAAATCCATAATCATATAATCGCACGTTCACCAATGCTTAAAGATGTAATTTTGGCAAACAATCTTTTCTCATAAAACCAGTACAAAAGTACCCAAACACATCAAACACTTAATCTTTTAACTATACCAATACGTTCTAGACCTTATGATTTTTCATGAACCGCATCTGTTCCTTGCAATATAAAACAAACATCATTCCCTATTCACCATTTAAGGCAATAGAATATAAAATCTTTAAATAACATTCTACCCATTAGAGTAACATCGTAACCAATTACCCTTTCAAGAACCTCAAAATCCCTTCAAGTCAAACAAGTCATTGAAACACATTAACCATATTCATCTCGAATAAAGCCTTAACCCTTAACAACATTTAATCCTTTCACTAACCTTAATTGCCAAAGTTCAATAGCCCTAATTCAAAAATCACAACTTGCCTACGCCTTCCAATTCAAGCACAATTATACTAATGAATTTTCATGTATTTCATAAAACTACAACACCATTCTTAATTCAACTTGATAAAGATAAACATTATTAAAGGAATTTCAAATCCTATTAGTTAGATTTAATATAAACACTAGGATCTTTCAAACGAAATACAAATTACACCTAAATTGACCAATTTAAATCAATGATATGAATTAACACAACGTAGAACAAACTCCTCGGGAGCATTTCAGGTAATTTAATGACCTATCATTAGGATATTCTAAATCCAAGTCACGCGAGGACACAATGCCTAATTCAATCAATTAATTAACCTTATTGCAAATTTCCAAAATAAATACCATCGCATTGGAAGCATTAAAGAATTGAAACTATTCATTTAATTACGTTTTCACAATACATAATGCTCTAATAAACCTTTTAAATAGAACCCTTTCAAAATGACGTTCATTTTCACATTAAATACAATTAAATAACCATCTCCAATAATTATATTCAAACATATATTAAATATATATTTACTTTATTTAATCACTTATTTATCCATTCATTTCTTCAATTTAATTTTGATGATCAAGCAAACTTTTTAAAAAAATATCAATTTAAATTCTAAAATCCATTGCACTCATTAAAAGAAACATAAAATCTCCATGCTAATATTCCTTATATTTTAAAAAATAAAATACTTAATCTTTCCATTAATTTTCCAACAATATTTTATTTAATTTCTGATTATTTAACAATATACATAATGTATATACATATATATATAATATATAATATATATATATATATATAATATATTATATATATAAATTAAATAACAAAAATAAAATAAAATAACATTAAAAAGCAAAATAAATTCATTATATATATATTATACATATTATAATATTTATATATTATAATATATATAATATATATATTATATTAACATAATATATAAAATAAAAAAAAGAACAAAACGAAAAAGACCTAGGGCACGTCGGACGCGCCGACCTCCACAAAGGAGGGACGCGGCCCTGGCTGCGCTGACCTCCCCTGTAGGAGGCCGCGCTGCTAGTGGCAGCTCCTCCCCCCACAGTCTGTGGGAGGCGGCACTGCCAAAGGCAGTGGCCTCTCCCTTGGGGGTGGCCGTGGCGGCCATGGCTGCCGCCGCCCTCAAACCCCCATTTTAAATTTTGTTTATTCACATGAAAAAAAGCACGAAAATCACGTATGGAACCCTGTTCGCGTTTCTCCATTCTTTTTAAAAACCCAGAATACTTTTAAAATAAACATATCAATATATATATATATATATATATATATATGATCAGAAATTGATTCCAAAACTAGAACAAATAGAGGAAATTCATTCTACAGAATACAAATAAGACAAGAAAAAGTTTAATTACAGTTTTGCACAAATTCTTGATGGAGATTTTCAACTTCAAATTGATTTTTTTCAAGATCTCCATGTGTTCTTGTTTGATTCCTATTGTTAAATTTTGCACACTTATTTTCTAATCTTTCCATGATTTCAAAAGGTTTCAGATTGGTTTTCCTACACTTCCATTCAAATTGAAACAAAGATTTCAAAGCTTCAAACAAAACTAGAATAAAACCTGTATTAAGAACTTGAAGAACAAGTTGAGGAGGGATCTTTTGATGCTTTCAATCTTTTCCAATCTCCTCCCAAGATCTTCATCCTTCAACCAAGAATCCATCCAAAAAAAAATCCAAAAAGCCCTCTTTTGCAACCCATTTTTCCCATCCAAAAAACACACACACAAAAATAAAAACCCCCAAATGAAATATATTCCCCCAATTTTCCAAATTCAAATTCAAACCCACTTCAAATTAAATTTCAAATTCACATTCAAATTCAATTCAAATTAAATTGTAAACTCAAATTCAATTCTAATTTCAAATTCAAATACAAATCTCAAATTCAAATTTCAATTCAAATTCCAATCTTCTCAAAATATCTTTTCCCCAAATTAGTCAACTATTTCTGAAAATATCTTTTCTACCCCAAAGTCATTGCATTGAAAACATTTGAAATAACTTAAAACAATTTCCAATTCCAAATTGAATTCAATATATTTTAACATTTTCTTTTCAATCCAAAGAATTAAATCTTTTAACACTTTTAATTCAAGGAATAACTTAATCAATTCCACACAATTAATTTAATTAATCAATAAAATAAATCTAATTCAGGATTAGATTACTTTATTAATTAAATTAAATTAATTAATAAAGTAAATAACATTCCTAACATTACAACCAAATGCATTAAATTACCAGTTTAATAATGCAATCCATTAAAACTTGAATCTAAATAAAGACCAAAGTAACATGGGCAATGAAACAACCAACTCGACTACAACCCGATGACACACTAAGACCAGGGTAGTGGCTTGACACAGAAAAACCTAGCTACTATCTCCCAATCGATTTCCATTGAACAAGGGACACGCTCAGACTTGTGGAACCAGGTGGAGTCAACATCTTGTACCTACATCCTGCAACAACACGAGTGTCGACCATGCATATAACATAGTTAAAACATGCAGTGAAGGGAAAATCGTGGAATCACAGGGCGCTCGCCTGTGAGCGATGTGATCCCGTCCCCTTCACCAATATAGTAATACTGACTGACGAAGCTAACATCATTAAAATAATCAAAGCATAAAGCATCATTAATTCACGTGTTAACATGATCGAAGCATAACATAGAAAAACATCGCCTGATTAACAGAGCACAAAAAGGAGGGGTGTTACACCTAAGTTCCTTGGGGTACACGAGGTGACATTACCTAAACTATCCCATAACAAAGTTAAGAGATGAACATTAAATTTCTAATAACGTAATTCATTCATTCACATATCTTTATTAAAACATTCATTAACGATAACCAAAATGATAAGAATAATCCATATAAAACCATACATGCAAATTACAATAAATTAAACATGGAAATATAAGGTACATATTTCCATAGATACAACAGAACTTTAAAGTATTTACAAATTGCAGTTCTAGAATGATTTACATGGTGTGATAATATATTACATCAGTCTGCTAGTACAACTCAATGAACACATATACAAAATTACATCATAAGTCTTCCCAACACACGTGGGAGTGATAATACATCAATACATAAAATATATATGGAGTACAAATATACATTTGGTAACATATGAACCCTAGATCAAATTGCATCTGCAAACTCTGCACTGAATGGTACAACTACATCATAGGGAACCCAACGGGGTGCGTAGCATGTTCCACCCGACCACCCTCATGCTAGGAGTAAATGAGGAAGGATCCTCGACCAAGAACATTCAAACAGAAAACACAAGACTAAACTCCAAACATGAAAAGAAAGAGAACACAAAGGAAACATAATATCAAAAGACCACACCCAAAACATAAAAACAATAAATCACCAAAACATCTCAATAGACCACTTCCAAAACATAACAACACTAAATCACCAAAACATATCAATAAACCACTTCCAGAGGTTAGCAATAAAAACAACTCAAGGGAATGCTAGAGGAAAGTGTCATCACACAGTCCTACATGGGTTATCCTGATTGCCTTTCACTAGGTGCCACCCCCATCTATGGTTATCCTGACAACCTCTCTAGGCGCCGACCTAATAGGGTGACTCGTGCAAAATCGTTAACTTCTCGTGGAGATGAGGCAACGATCTTTCCAACCATGGCCTTCTCGGCCCACCTTTAGTCTATGAAAGCCCTAACAAGTGGACGAGACATCCATAATTATCTTATTAATGTTTTACTACCCACCCCCTAATTAATTAATTAGGTTATCATTTTTTACTCTAACTCTAACATGGGTTATTCTGACAGCCCCTTTGTGCGCCGGTGCCCACGTAGAGCCACTCTCCCTAGAAACCTAAAACATAAAATCCAATACCAAGGAGTTGTACCAACAAGAAAACTGAACCACAAAATAAAATAACCGTGAGGAAAAACCATCTCGCCAAAATCATGTGAATCAACACCCATAAGAAACGGTACAACCCAAACGTAAACTCAAGATCACCACTATAGTCAAAAATAGGGACAAATATCAAATTAAAAGATCATAAATACCCATCATTTCCCCATACCTCTGGAAGCCCCTAAGCAACTTAAGCTCCTACAAAAGGATAATTGACTTAAGGGTTTTTCCCACAAGGCATAACCCAATCAAGCGAAAATCATACTTGACTCAACAATAATTCGACAAGACAATTATTCCAAGAAAATAAATAACCGATTCACCCAAAATCATCCAACTTAATTTAATAAATAATGCTTATTTTCAATTAAACTAATCACCTCATAAAATCAACTTGCTATTTAATCCATCATCTAGCTTTTCACAACACCAACATATATATAAATATATTTTCCTATATATATATACACACGATTACGCATATATATTATATATATTAATAAAATCATACATTATAATTTACATGATGAAATTAATCATATACTCATTGTATATTTCATAGCCATATACACATGTCTATATATATATACATATATATTAAATATTATATATATACATATATTTATATACATAATATATATATATATTAAAACAAAAATTAAATGATTTTAATTAAAAACAAGATTTAAAACTTTATTACCGGCCGCAACCTTATGGGATTGTGAACCTCATTGTGGGGAGGCCGTAGCCTCACCAAGGCTGTGCCTAGCAGCCTTCAGCTGCTGTGCGCAGTCGTGGTGGCTATGAGCATCCCCCATGGTAGGGAGTGGGAAGGTATGACGAAAACCAACCTGCCCCCGCTACAATATAATTTTTTTTATATATATTTTTTATATTATATTTTTTTTCAAAAACACCAGAAAATAGACCTATTTGTATATATATTTTTTGACAAAGAAAATTTTTATATAAAAAAATAGAATGAATACATATATATATTTGGCAAACTGATATATATATATATATGCAAAATTATATATTAAAAGAAACTAAAATACATATAAATCCGATTTCCTTTCAAACAAATTGTAAATTTGGGCATGTAATTATAATCCCCATAATCAATTTGTTTTCTTTTCAAATCAAGAATTTCATAACTAGTTTTGTTGAAGAAAGATCAGAGGGTTTCTCAATAGTTTTCTATAGAAGATCTAAAAGTTTGACACAAACAAATTTTCAACAACAGAATTTATTTTCAAACATAGATATCAATTTCAAACATGGTAGATATGATTTTCATTTCTCTTACAGAATTATAAAAAACAAAAGAATTAATAAATCAAAAAGAACCTGGAGTCCTTCGTTTGATGTCGAATCCAAACACAACAACCCTTCTTCCTCTTTCAAAAATAGATTTCCTCTATAGTTCCTTCTCCAATTCCTTCTTTCAGCTAACTTCTGGATCAATATTTTATTTTTCCTTACAAATAACAATTTTTAATAGAGAAGCACACACATATATTTTATTCAATTGTTGTTACTTCTTCACAAAACAAAAACCCAAAAACCATTCTTGTGTGTAGAGAAACTTCTTCCTCTCACAATAAAATAAAGAAAAATAAATAAAGCTCTTCTTTTTTGTCAAAAATCCACAACATGCATTGGTTCCTTTTTCTTGCTTTAAAAGCTCACACTTATCTCACAAATTTAAATAAAAATTCATTATTTTCACATTTATCTTCACATGATATTATCATTAGATTTTATAATATTAATATTTTGAAAAAGATAATTTACAATTATCATAAAACGTTATTTATTTAAATTAATTAATTTATACCTTTTAATTAATTAAATAATTTTTAATTTACAATATTTAAATCCAACCTTTAATTGAATTACAATCACCTACAATTAATCATATAAAAAAAATAACATTAATTAATCCCATATAAAATAAAGATAAATTAAATAACAACTATTCACAAATAAAATAAATAATCAACAACAAACAATACTGAAACAAGGGCAAGGTCAAAACCATGACACCATAAGACTCACAACGAGGTGACAGACTTGGGACGGGGACACTTTCTTATCAACTCCCTTTTCAACATCATACCCATTGGGTTTATGGGACACGCTCAAACCTGTCAAGCAAGTGGAGTCGGTGTCTTGTACCTGCATCTTGCATAGGAAAAAATGTCAAGTAGCATGTAAATCTCCATTGTAGACACATCATTAAAGGTAATTGCGGGGTAGCAGGGCACTCGTGAGTGAGTGATGCCACTCTGTCCTTTCACCAAGAATCACTAGCAAACACATCAGAAACCAAAGTAGTATAGAATCACGTCATCACCATATATATTATTAAAGAAGACCATAGCATAACCAAATAATGTAATCACCACATAATGTATCATCAAACATCATAAGTAATGTCAAGTGCAACAAACTAACCAAACTATAATTCCACACACAACCAATCCGGTGAGCTAATCACCATCACAAACTAAGTACAAAACCAACACATAAGAGTATCAGCAACATGAGG
Organism: Sequoia sempervirens; assembly: GCA_007258455.2. Lineage (NCBI taxonomy): Eukaryota > Viridiplantae > Streptophyta > Pinopsida > Cupressales > Cupressaceae > Sequoia > Sequoia sempervirens. The sequence continues at coordinate 76,327,140 of VDFB02000363.1, read as the reverse complement.
GGTATTACATCCTCCCCCCCATGAACAACCACTAAATAAATATGGGTAAGCCTCTCTAATACGGGATGCATCCTCCCATGTCATCGAAGTCTCATCATTCGGGTCCCATTGAACCCACACCTATTCAATATCTCTGCCCCTGAGGGTGAGTCTTCATTGCTGTAGCATGAGCACGGGCTCGAGTGCTAGCTACTCATCCTCAACCTGTAGATAATTCCAATCAAGTACGTGAGTAACATCTAGATAATATGGCCTAAAAACTTAAACATTGAAAACATCATGAATCTGCGATAGACTGGGCCACAATGCTAGGTGATAAGCAATGGGGCCAATCCTTTCTAGAACTTCAAATGGTCCAAAAAATTGAGGTGCGAGCTTGTAACCCTTTCCATAATGAATTGGGCTCTTTCACAGTCGCACTCTTAGAAAGACTTGATCACCAATAGAGAACTGGTGGTCAACTCTATGTGCATCAACATATTTCTTCTGTCTATCTTGTGCTACCACAAGATGCTCTCTGATGTGAGCTACCTTTTGCTCCATGTCCTGAAGCATTTCGGGACCTAAGAGAACTCTATCCTCAAGACGGTCCCAACTTAATGGGGTCCTGTAGGGACAACCATAAAGCGCCTAAAAGCAGGCCATACCAATCGATCTATGATACCCATTGTTGTAGGAAAACTCCACTAGATGCAAATAATCCTCCCAACGTGACTGTTGATCCATCACGTACATACAAAGCATGTCCTTAAGAACTTGATTAACCCTCTCTGTCTGACCATCTATTTCAAGATGATAGGCATAACTAAAATTCAGTTGAGTTCCTAAGGCACGCTGTAATGATGTCCACAATGTAGATGTGAACACTGGGTCCTTGTTAGAAATGATTCTCCACGAAATACCATGTAGACAAACAATATCTTCCATGAAGATTCTAGCAACCGAAGAAGCAATGTAAGATGATCAGACGAGGGAGAAGTGTGCCACCTTGGTCAATCTGTCAACTGTGACCATGATAGCATCATGTCGTTAAGAAGTCATAGGAAATCCCACAATAAAGTCTACTAAAATTATGTTCCAATTCCATTTCGGAATGAGATGCGGCAGTAAAAGACCTATGGGATGCTAGTGTTCTTCCTTGACCCTTTGACATTCCAAACACCTAGCCACTAAATCTGCAATATCCCTCTTCATGCCAACCCAAAAGTACAGTGTACAGAGATCTGCATACATCTTCTTAACTCTCGGGTGAGCAGAATAGGGAGCTCGATGTGCCTTAGTCATAATTAGAGTCCAAAGGCTCTCAGCAGAAGGCACATACATGCAACCCAAATACCTCAAAAGACCATCAGACTCAAGTGAATACCCTGCAAAATTTCCTTCCAAAGCTTTGCCTGATTCAATTTCAACCTTCACTTCCTGATACCAGCTATATGTGGGAAGTACTGCAAGGACCCGACTCCTCAAATCCACCTTGAGAGCCATTGCAAAAATCTCATGTCTCTGCCAACTCAAAGCATCCGCCACTACATTTTCCTTTCCCTCAACATAATTGATCTCAAAATTATATTCAAAGAGGAATTTCATCCATCTTCTCTGCCTAACATTCAGGTTCAGCTGTGTAAAAATGTATTACAAACTGCGATGATCGCTGTGAAGCTCAAACCTATGACCCAATAGGAAATGCCTCCATCTCACAAGGGCATGAACCACTACGACTAACTCTAAGTCATGTGTGGGGTAATTTAGCTCATGATCCTTGAGCTTGTGGGATTCATAAGCAATTGTACAACCTTCTTACATCAAGACGGATCCTAAGCCCTCTAAGGAAGCATCTGTGCACACAATGAAATCCCCAGTAGGATTAGGCATTGCCAATATTGGTGCACTAGTCAACCTATCCTTAAGGGTCTCAAATGTTGTTTGGCACTAATCAGTCCAAATGAACTTCTTCCCTTTCATCTGAAGGGAAGCAATGGGATGTGTGATCCTAGAAAAACCCTGTACAAACCGCTAATAGTAGCCCGCTAACCCCACGAAACTATGAATCTCTGGCACATTCTTGAGTTCTGGCCAATCAACAATAGCCTGTATCTTTGATGGATCCACTGCAATACCTGCACCTGAGATGACGTGCCCCAAATATTTCACTTCTTCTTTGTAGAACTCAGACTTAGCCAAATTGGAAAACAACTGATTGTCCCTCAAACATTGTAATACCTGTCTTAGATGTTCCTCGTACTCCTCCATTGATTTAGAGTAAACCAGGATGTCATCGAGAAACACAAGCACAAACTTATCCAAATAGGTTCAGAAGACTTCATTCATAAGGCACATAAAGACTGATGGTGCATTTGTTAACCCAAACAACATAATAGTGAACTCATAATGTCCGTATCGAGTGCGAAATGTAGTTTTATGTATATAAGAATCAGCTATATGTAATTGATGATAACCAGATTTAAGATTAATCTTGGAGAAAACTTGAGCTCCTTTTATCTGATCGAACAAGTCATCAATTCTCGGTAAAGGATACCTATTCTTGATCGTTAATTTTTTAAGCTTCCTATAATCAATACATAATCTGAGTGAACCATCCTTCTTTTTCACAAATATAATTGGTACTCCCCAAGGAGAAACACTAGGATGGATGAATCCTTTTTCTAAAAGTTCCTCCAACTGCAAATGAAGCTCCTACAATTCCTATGTTGTCATCCGATATGGAGCCTGAGATATAGTCTCAACTCCAGGGACAAGATCGATTCAGAAGTTGATGTCACGTTTTGGTGGCATCCCTAGAATTTCACTTAGAAAGACATCAAAATATTCCTTAAGAAGAGGGTAGTCATCCAATGAAATCCCTTAATTCTCTTTCGAGTCCAAATCATTAGCAGATACAAAAAACAATTGAAAAGCCTATTTGAAGCACCTCTTTAATTGCATGGCTAAGATCAAACGTAGTGAGCTAGGTCTCTGAACACCAATGATCTCAACCTCATTACCCCTATCATCAAAACAATGCACAACCTTGCGTCGAAAATCAATTATGGCATGGCGGGCACTCAACCAATCCATACCTAGAACCACATCATAAGAACCAAGAGGTAGGATTCAGAGGTCCACTGTAGTCATGAGTGATCCAATTTGCAAATTACAACCCTGTACTAGAGAATCAAACACTACCTTAGCCTTGGAGGCCAATTCAACTTGCCACTTATTTCCTTGCCTTGCTGTCACCAATCTACAACACTCTACTATTGAAGGAGAAATAAATGAATCAAATGCTCTAGAATCAAACATAATGGAAATACTAGTGCCATGCAACACACTTGATGTCTTGATTACAATTCCTTGATGTTCTACTTGCTCATTGTCCACTGCCACAAACACTCGATGTGCTCTACCTGCATCACCCACTGTCAGCTCAGAAGCAACTGGTCTCTGAATAAAACCTAAAGTGCTCCTCTGTGGAAACTGTCTAGAAATATTTCCTTGTTTCCCACAAGAGAAACAACCTGTGCCTCACCCAAATCCTTTGACACTAGATGGTGCACTCGACTGCTGAAAACTACCTCATGAAGGTGTCGACTATGTGCTCTGTGCAGGTTGCTCAAAATGATCTGGTCTAATTCACTGCCAACTTCAGTTCTTCCTACTCTGAGATCTGTCTCCCTATTGAGACTGTGATTTTTTCTATTTGGGATGTGACTGTTGCTGCTGCTGTGGACCACCCTTAGAGGGTGCCCAAAAATTATTGGAAGACCCTGCAACTTGAGGCTGTCCACCTCTAGAACCAAAACTTGATGATGGAACATTGCCAATTTGAACTCCTGTGTGACCTCCCAATTCCATTGCCAAATTTTCTTCTACAAGATGAGCCTTCTCAATAACCACCTCCATTTTCTTTGGTTCGAAGACTCTAACTCCACCACTAATTTGGGTGTTTAAGTCCCTAACAAAGCGCTGCACAAGCATTGCCTCATAATTACCAATCCCTGCATACTATTTGAGCTCATAAAAATGAAGCTCACATTGCTCCACAAACATTGCCATTTGTCTTAACTCATGGAATTCATCTACTCTATGCTGCCTCTAGTGATCAGAAAGGAAACAGGCCCTAAATCTCTCCATAAACAATCCCCAAGTCACCATGTTGATGTCAATATGTAATTTCTATTCCTCTAGCCATCACCAAGTGGATGTGAAGCCTTTGAGGTGCATGATGGCACACCTAGCCCTGGTATTACTGCCACAGGGATGCATAGAAAAGCATCTATCCAAGTCAATCAACCACGTCTATGCCTCATGACCCCCACCAGAGCCATCAAATGTGGGAGGCCGTGCTCTTAACAGGTCTCTCATGTGACCCACCACCACTGCATCCTAATCAGCTATTATTTCCTCATGTCTAGGTGACCTTTCCCTTTCCCTTTCCAACCTCTATTCTTCCACTTGTCTAGGGCCTAAATGACCCAGTATCTTCTCCAATAAATGCTGCAACTATCCATCTAAACCTGGTTGTACTGGGTTCTGATCACCACCTGACAGATTGTTTTGAGAAATCTATCATTCCTCACACTCTGAACTGTGGGAACTCAGTGGTGATGGACTTTGGTAGTTGGCCCCACAACCTCTACCCTGAGGCATGATCCTGTACATCAATTAGGGGTATGCAAGATCAAGAGTTAACACAAAGGTTTCCTAACAGACACAAAATACCCAAAGAACCTAACGTTAAAAACCTAGATCTGATACAAAGTTGTAATGCCCCATTGTGCAAACCCCAAAGGAACAACTAAAAACACAACAATTTTTTTTTAAAAACATAGAGAATGTACTTTAAGTTTACTAATGCAATTAACATAGCTAATGATTACACATTAAACACCTAAGTTCCTTGGGGTACACGAGGTGACATTACCTAAACTATCTCGTAACAAAGTTCAGAGATGAACATTAAATTTCCAATAACGTAATTCATTCATTCACATATCTTTATTAAAACATTCATTAACGATAACCAAAATGATAAGAATAATCCATATAAAACCATACATGCAAATTACAATAAATTAAACATGGAAATATAAGGTACATATTTCCACATATACAACATAACATTAGAGTATTTACAAATTGTAGTTCTAGAATGATTTACATGGTGTGATAATACATTACATTAGTCTGCTAGTATAACTCAATGAACACATATACAAAATTACATCATAAGTCTTCCCAACACATGTGGGAGTGATAATACATCAATACATAAAATATATCTAGAGTACAAATATACATTTGGTAACATATGAACCCTGGATCAAACTGCATCTACAAACTCTGCACTGAATGGTACAACTGCATCATAGGGGACCCAACGGGGTGCGTAGCACGTTCCACCTGACCACCCCCGTGCTAGGAGTAAATGAGGAAGGATCCCCAACCAAGAACATCCAAACATAAAACACAAGACTAAACTCCAAACATAAAAAGCAAGAGAACAAAAAGGAAACATAATATCAAAAGACCACACCCAAAACATAACAACAATAAATCACCAAAACATCTCAATAGACCACTTCCAAAATATAACAACACTAAATCACCAAAACATATCAATAGACCACTTCCAGAAGTTAGCAATAACAATAACTCAAGGGAATGCTAGAGGAGAGTGTCATCGCACAATCCTACATGAGTTATCCTAACTGCCTTTCACTAGGCACCACCCCCATCTATGGTTATCCTGACAGCCTCTCTAGGCATCGGCCCCATAGGGTGACTCGTGCAAAATCGTTAACCTCTCGTGGAGATGAGGCAATGATCTTTCCAACCACGACCTTCTCAACCCACCTTTAGTCTATGAAAGTCCTAATAGACAAACGAGGCATCCATAATTATCTTATTAATCTTTTACTACCCACCCCCTAATTAATTAATTAGGTTATCACTTTTTACTCTAACTCTAACGTGGGTTATCCCGACAGCCCCTTTGTGCACCGACGCCCACGTAGAGCCACTCTCCCTAGAAACCCAAAACATAAAATCCAATACCAAGGAGTTGTACCAACAAAAACACTGAACCACAAAATAAAACAACCGCGAGGAAAAACCATCTCGCCAAAATCATGTGAATCAACACCCATAAGAAAAGGTACAACCCAAACGTAAAATCAAGATCACCACTATAGTAAAAAATAGGGACAAATATCAAATTAAAAGATCATAAATACCCATCATTTCCCCATACCTCTAGAAGCCCCTAAGCAACTTAAGCTCCTATAGAAGGATAATTGACTTAAGGTTTTTTCCCACAAGGCATAACCCAATCAAGTGAAAATCATACTTGACTCAACAATAATTCGACAAGACAATTTGTCCAAGAAAATAAATAATCGCTTCACCCAAAATCATCCAACTTAATTTAATAAATAATACTTATTTTCAATTAAAATAATCACCTCGTAAAATCAACTTGCTATTTAATCCATCATTTAACTTTTCACAACACCAACATATATAAAAATATATTTTCCTATTTATATATATACATATATATATATCTGTGTGTGTATATGCGTGCGATTACACATATATACGTATATATATTATATATTAATAAAATCATATATTATAATTTACATGATGAAATTAATCATATACTCACTGTATATTTCACACTTGTATACACATGTCTATATATATACATATATATACATATATTTATATATATTAAATAAAAAATTAAATGATTTTTAATTAATTTTTTAAAAACTTTATTACCGGCCTCAGCCATATGGGACTGCGAACCTCCCTATGGGGAGGCCACAACCTCACCAAGGCTGCGAGTAGCCCCCACGGTAGGGAGTGGGAAGGTGTGGCGACAACTGACCTTCCACCCCTACAATATATATATTTTAATTATTTATATATATATTTTTTATATTATATTTTTTTTTCAAAAACACTAGAAAATAGACCTATTTGTATATATATTTTTTTGACACAGAAAAAATTTATATAAAAAAAATAGAATGAATACATATATATATTTTTTGGCAAACTGATATAAATAAATAAATATATATATATATATATATATATATATATATATATATATATATATATATATATATATATATATATATATATATATGCAAAAGTATATATTAAAATAAATTAAAATACATATAAATCTGATTTCCTTTCAAACAAATTGTAAATCTAGGCATGTAATTATAATCCCCATAATCAATTTGTTTTCTTTTCAAATCAAGAATTTCATAACTAGTTTTGTTGAAGAAAGATCAGAGGGTTTCCCAATAGTTTTCTACAGAAGATCTAAAAGTTTGACACAAACAAATTTTCAACAACAGAATTTATTTTCAAACATAGATATCAATTTCAAACATGGCAGATATGATTTTCATTTCTCTTACAAAACTATCAAAAACAAAAGAATTAATAAATCAAAAAAAACCTAGAGTCCTTCATTTGATATCAAATCCAAACACGACAACTCTTCTTCCTCTTTCAAAAATAGATTTCCTCTGCAGTTCCTTCTCCAATTCCTTCTTTTAGCTAACTTCTGGATCAATATTTTATTTTTCCTTACAAATAACAATTTTTAACAGAGAAGAACACACATATTTTCTTCAACCACTGTTACTTCTTCAGAAAACAAAAACCCAAAAACCATTCCTGTGTATAGAGAAACTTCTTCCTCTCACAATAAAATAAAGATAAATAAATAGAGCTCTTTTTTTTTCAAAAATCCACAACATGCATTGGTTCCTTTTTCTTGCTTTAAAAGCTCACACTTATCTCACAAATTTAAATAAAAAATTCATTATTTTCACATTTATCCTCACATGATATTATCATTAGATTTTATAATATTAATATTTTGAAAAAGATAATTTACAATTATCATAAAACATTATTTATTTAAATTAATTAATTTATACCTTTTAATTAATTAAATAACTATTAATTTACAATATTTAAATCCAAACCTTTAACTAAATTACAATCACCTACAATTAATTATATCAACAAAACAACATTAATTAATCCTATATAAAATAAAGATAAATTGAATAACAACTATCCACAAATAAAATAAATAATCAACAACAAACAATACTAAAACAAGGACAAGGTCAAAACCATGACACCATAAGACTCACAACGAGGTGACAGACTTGGGATGGGGACACTTTCTTATCAACTCTCTTTTCAACATCATACCTGTTGGGTTTATGGGACACACTTAGACCTATCAAGCAGGTGGAGTCGGTGTCCTGTACCTTTATCTTGCATAGGAAAAAATGTCAAGTAGCATGTAAATCTCCATTGCAGACACATCGTGAAAGGTAATCATGGGGTAGCAGGGCACTCACGAGCGAGTGATGCCACTCCATCATTTCACCAAGAATCACTAGCAAACACATCAGAAACCAAAGCAATATAGAATCACATCATCACCATATATATTATTAAAGAAAACCATAGCATAACCAAATAATGTAATCACCACATAATGTATCATCAAACATCATAAGTAATGTCAAGTGCAACAAACCAACCAAACTATAAATCCACACACAACTAATCTGGTGAAGTAATGACCATCACAAACCAAGTACAAAACCAACACATAAGAGTATCAAAGAGTATCAACAACACGAGGGGTATTACATCCCCAATGCTCACCACATAGAAGTCTTTTTTAATTTCATGGCTGCCCAACTGGATGCTCAATTGTGGTACCATATGATTGCAATGTATTGTGAACCCATCCGCTACCATAACCTTAAAGCCATTGACTTCCTGTGTCTGGATCCCTCTATGTGCAACAAGTCCCTCGTCAATAAAGTTATGGGTGACTCCTATATCTATCAAAGCAATCATTCGCTGCCCTTTTATCACTCATCTTATGTGCATTGACTCATTTTTTTGGAAGCTATGAAGCTGTGCAAATGTCACATTGTCATTTTCCTCTTTCCTTTCCTCCTCTGGGCCCTTCTCTTCTTCACTTTCTTCAGACTTAGTTTGCTGCTCTGAATTTTCTGCCACCTCTTCATCATTTGTTTGGTACTCAATCAACAATTCCTTGGATTTCAAAGCAGACTTGTGACCCTATGAATAAGGATCTCTACAAGTGAAACATAGAGCCTTCCTCCTTAGCTCATTAAGGGTCTCATTATCAAGCCTTGTGTATTGCTTCTTTGGCTATTTAGAATCCTTTGAAATGATTTTCTTAAAATTATCTTTCTTGGGCTGCAAACTCTTAGTTTGAAACCGACTCTTAAATACAAAAGTTTGCATACCTCTAGCCTTCTTGATAGCTTAATGGAGGCTATGAGAAGTGAAGAATTTAATCCAAACCCTGAGTGAATCTGAAAGTCCATCTATAAACAATACAATAAATCTTCTTTCAGAAATGTCAGTCACCAAAACTGAAAGCTTCTAAAACTCAACAATGTATGCATCTATTGAACCCCCCTATTTAAGCTGGGCTAACTCCTTGAAGTGTAGCTCATGATCTTTCTTGTCAAATATTCTATAAGTCTTTCTATAAATACTTTGTAGGACGTAATCTATGCATGTCCCAAAGTAATCATCCCATTGTACCACCATTCATGTGCAATACCATCTAAGTGAATTGAAGCATATTGTATGGACTCCATTTCAGGCATCAGGTTCAAAGTGAAGTATGTGTCTAATTTTTGCACTCGAGCTCTGGCTACCATCTTCCCAGATCTATCAAAATATGAAAGTGTAAGCTTCCCAACTTTATTTTTTAGCTCATTTTGTTGATCCTTGTTTTCTCTGTGAGTTGAATGCCTCATCTATAGATCAACATAATCTTTGAGTGGCAAATCCATCTAAAATATGGGTCCAACATCAAGCCAATCATGTGTAAGTTGTTCTTGTTGCTCCAACAAGGTGAGCTCTTGATTAACAGGAGCTACTTTGGGGGTGGAAAGTTGGGCATTAAAGGTCTAGCCATTGCTACTTGGTTTCCCACAATTTGTTGATCCATTCTATTGCCTTGTCCCAATCGATCTATCAACTGGACCAAATCGGCTAGTCTATCATTTGCCTCCTGGTGTCATTGATCAACCCTCGACTACCCCCTAACAATGGCATCAAGAAGGAGAGTTATTCTATTCATAGGTGCTTCATCTCTATTATTTCTTTCATTTATCTCATTTCTCTCATTTCTCTTATTTTCTCCATTCCTATCACCCATTTTTTTGGTGTTTGATGACCCACTGGATGAAGGCTCTATTGGCTGCCCTTCACTTGATGATGGCCAATGGTCCTAGTAGCTTTTTTTTTTTCTGTTTCTTTCCTGATACCTCTTTTCTCTGTCACTTAGGATCATAAAGATCTTAAACCACTGGATGGAAAGATAAATTTTTCTCTGATACCACTAAAATGAACTACCCCCAAAAAAAATTGTTTTCAATTTTGTTTCCTTCTAATGGCTAAGTGTTGTTTGGGTTATGTGTTTATTTTTTTTGTTCTTGCAAAGTATTTTGAGAGATTTAACAATATCCAAGAATTAACAATAGAGAGCATGAACAGAGAAATGAAAGATATGCAATTTTTTTCTTACAAAGAACACTTCCTACAACAATGTAAATTTTCTAATTTCTCTTCAATGAAGTTTCAAATTTATAGAATCATTAACAACATCATAAATAACATTTTTTAGACTTGGTAAAAACTCCTGAACAACAATATTGATGTCTTCTTGAAAACCTCCCCAAAAACCAAGTCTCCAATTACTACGACTACTATGATGGGCGATTCCTCTATGCATATAAGACCTCAAATAACTTGATTGTAGACTTTTTAACCCCCCAAAAACCCATGTATAGGATCCAAGGAAGTCGCACCTCTCTAACTGGGCGATTTCTTCTAAAAATATGAATCTTAAAAAAAAATCAAAACTTGTCTTGAAGGGGTCGCCCAAGGATGAGGGTTTGATCTATCAAAGACCCGTTTTGAAACCCTTCATCAAAATTGAGATATGAGCAGAAATATGGTCCTCTAGACTGCAAATTTATTCTCCTAAAACAAGCCAAAATTGCACCAAACTAAAGGAAATACACACAACAGACCCAATAAGTAAATCTCAAGCTAAAACCCTGTAGAAATATTCTCAAAAGATCTAAAAATATTCATCTTGAAAGCTCTGTTGTGATGAACCTGAGGTGAAACCACACTACACCAGCCTGAGCAGGTCTTTCACTATCGAGGCTAGTGTTGAAACTGAGGGTTGTTGTCCCAATCTCGCCCTACAAGCTCTAGCTTCAACCAAGTTGTCGTGAAGTATTCTCGAAAACCAAAACCAACATGCCCTAAAATGACTCAAAAGCTTCTTTTATTATTTGGCTTTGAGATGGGCACCCAAACCCTAGCCGTACTCTCTTTTGAGCTTTTAAGAAAATAATAACATTTTATATTTATTGATACTCGCCTTGGTGGGACGCCCAAGAAGGGGGACATTTGATTTTTTTTATAACTTCTAAACACATTAAAGTGATTAGACTAGGCGCCTTGGTCACTTTTTTTTAAGTCCCCTTTTTAACCCCTCACTTTTAACTTTAAGTCATAGTCACTTTTAAAATATAACATTTGAGAACATTAGCCAAATATTAAAATAATTCCTCCAAATGACTTTAGTCATCGAATTAAACCCAAAAATTAACTCTAACTCAAATGGAACTAAGTCCCTTAGCAAAACCTCCTAGCCAATTGGAACTCAAAAATTGGCTAGAGGTCAAGACCGCATATACCTAACTAGGAGGGGACATTATAGATAACTGTCATACTACTTAGATGACTGTGATTGTCATATAAAATTGACCTCTATTATTCTGTTAAAACAAATTTAGGCCTACACTTTGAGGTGAATTTGAACCTTATGATTATAACCACTAACTCTCATCTCATTGATTGAAATCCTTTGTGCATATTATGATTATAAACAAGCTTGATATATCCTTTATGGCTATCATCAATAGCTTTTACAACTTCATGATTCTACTCCAAAACATCTCAGGTCTCTTTCATGTCTTATATAGTCATATCACTTGCAATCGCTTCCATTATGATTGTCAACATCCCCTTCACATTTAAATGCCATGGAATGTCATTGTCCATTTGAACTGTCATGACTCATAGAAATTTATTTCATGTTTAGCCTCACTATATTTCATCATGAAACACTATATCTTTCTATGACTATCATTTATTAATTTAAGCCATGATGTATTGTGATGAATTTCATGTGTTTGGATGAATCTTCCTTGGTTATTATTTGTGTTTGGTTTATGTACCTTCAAATTTTCATCTATGTAATATAACCCATCTCTACATGGTTTATCCCTTTCTTATCAAACACTAACTCGGAATTTCTTTCTACCGCCCTTCATCTTCCATTATTTTTCCATCATATACTTTCACACTTTCCCTTGTGACTGTACTCTTACTAACATAGAGCTATCATCACATTATTTTATTCTCATAATCTTCAACAAGCTTTCTCAACTCTTAAAATTTATGTCTTCATATAGAATTATATTATCATTGTATGGGTCTAATATGTTCAACAAACCTCATCTTCATGGTTTGTATGCTAAACATTGTGATCTATACTTATAGTGTGTTATCGAGATGCATGCCTTTGACTAGGTCCTACCTTTGTTTTGTGTCTTGAACCATTAGAGGAATGACTTATTTGGTGCATTCTCATTGTATGTTACCTAAGCTTGATACATTCTTTAAGTTGTTTTTTAGATGCAATTTTGCTCTTACTTGGGTAATAAAATATTTATGTTTTGTGGCTAAATACATATCATCACCAAGAACATTAAAATATGTAATAAAATCCATTAAAATTCTCATTGGAACTACCGAAGCTAATACTCCACAAGGGTCTAAAAAAGATGCATAAGAGAAGCAAGTGAAAAGAATAAAAGATCCTCAGATTAACGAGATGGATAACCCCAAGTAGAGTTTTTTTTTTTACTATAGATATCATCTTTGAACCACTTCATGCCTTGTAAAGAAATTAGTGATAGTTTCATAGAAACCTACAAGATTTTTCCCTAAATTGTAACAAAAGAAAATCTACCATCATATGTAACTAATAAGGCTCACAAATCTTCTTCACAATTTTTACATATTGTCCATCTTTAACAATATCACAAGTTCTCATTTACACTAGATATTGTATTATAAAATTGTAACTAAATTCATATCAATGTTTCTGATCTAACCTATGAAACCCAATGAATTTGAAGTGTGATGAGTAAGAGAGATAATATATTCACAACCTTATGAATATATGAATATAATAAGGCCACTTATTACCTTAAACAATACTTATAGATATATGATAAGCTTATTCAAATGATTTTACTTGCTCATTTAATGATCATAATGGATGGAAAAATGTGAAGATAATAAGACCAATTATCCAAACTCTATCCTCTCTACTATCTCATAAATTATTTTTTAGCTAAAATAAAAACCCAAGAAAAAAACATTTCCCTTTATTATTTCTTCAAGATAATTATGTCCTCCACTTCCATACAATTGCTACTGATAGTTGACATCTAAAATTAAAATAAAAACTACCATAATTTTTTATTTCATTATTGATACTTTTTCAAATTTAAACCTCCTATTATTATGACCATAGATTTCAACTAAACAAGTGATATTACTCTATCCTTGGTGGATTCACATAATTTTTTTTATTATCATTAACATACAATATGAATGGTGCACCTATGAATCCAATATTTTGATGTATGAGAAATTTTGAAATTGAATGAACCAATTTATTATTTTAGAAGGCCCATAATAACTTCTACAAAAAATCACTTTTCATATCTCCTTCCATTTTTATATTAAATAGAAATAAAAGACATTACAAACTCTTTCAAAATTCCTTTCATTTCCCTTGAGCTCTAGCTTAGAATAATAGTCACACACCTTCACTTTTCTAAGAGATACTCTAATAGTTCAACTTTTGGTCAATCCTAGAAATTTGGGTCTTCTAGCCATCAAGACTAAAATGCATAAATTCATTAAGTATCTTCTTGTATCCTCGACTTCTATTTTATTTTTCATGCATATTGTAAGTCAACAAGGTAGCCCAATATATCATTTGTTTATCTTTAAAGATGAATGAAAAAAACCTAACCATCTAGGGCGTGAGATCCTTGGAAAATGGTTAACCCATTAGTCTATTTAGTAAAGTAACAATTTTATTTATTTTTGTTTAGAAGTTAATTTCTACCAATTACTTAGGTAGAATAAAAATGATGGATATTCTTTACTAGCCATTTCTTATTTAGGCCCTTCAAACATGATTTAAAGTATTCATTAAATAATTTCAAGCCATCTACTATGCTACATTGGATTAGAATAAGGAATGTTTGACCCTCCACTCCTACAATTATTTGGCACTTGCATTATACTATTCATTCCATCATTAGTTCTAAGGATCCAACCGATGTGAAGAATCAAGTTAGTTTCACTATCTAATTTTTTTCCATGTTTCTATCTCTTTTTGTTCTTGCATACCCTAGAATTGTTATTAATAAGCTTAAATTTCACTAAAAGAGGGGTAAAAAATTATTCAATCCAAAAAAGAGCAGTACAAAGCAAGGGAATTACACATCCCTATCAAGCGCCACTAATTGGTCCAACTTTTGTAACAAGTTCAGGGGTAATTGGCCCCTATCCACAACATTCCAATCATGCAAATGATCAAAAGCCCATTTAGCCAAACAATCCACAACCCCATTCCATTCACATGGAATATGACAAAAGGAAACAAAATCAAAGGAAGCATACAAATTAAGAATCTATTTTATAAGAACAACCAAATGCCAACTAACATCCTCTAATTGTCGCCTCTTCAACAAAGTCACTACCACCTAAGAATTCGATTCACAAATGATCTGTCTCCACCCAAGAGCACAACCACGCTCCATAACACATAGAATGGAAAGAGGCTCCATCACATTGTTAGTATACCAAACCTTATAAATAGAAAAGATGAATTCAACAGTCCCAAAACTAGTCCACCCAACACCTGCAATACCAACATTACCAAGATTTCCATGAGAAGAACCATCCATGCTGATTTTCAAGACACCTTGAGGGGGAGGGCACCAACGCCCCTCCCTATTTATCTTTGGAAGGGGATGATGACATCTATTTCTCTAGATCTGACCAACACTCTGAGTAGCCCCCCTCTGAAGAGGAAGATTGAGATGAGTACAAAAGGAAATCTCTCCTAGATCCACACCCTCAGCCAAGTCACACTTAGCTACAATAGTTTCTCCCACCGAATGAAGAATCCTCCACCACAAGTGTTGAAAAACCAGCTTCACATCTTGAAAAATCCCATGATTCCTCTCCAACTAGATATGTGAGATAATAAAATTTGGTCCCAAAGCCCAAGTAACTTAAAGAAAAGAGGTCTTAATAGGGGCCTTCCCCCACCGGGCAAAGAAATCTGCCAAAGAAGAGACATGCCAACAATTTTGGTTCCACACATCCCACCAAAGGTGCCAAAGCCTCCTAGAAAAGGAACACTGGAAGAAGAGATAAGAGACATTCTCTTTAATTTTACCACAGAAAACACACATCGAGGGACCCTGGTACCCTCTCTTGCACAAGTTATCCCAAGTAAGACATTGGTTTTGGACCACTAGCCATAGAAAAAAATTGCACTTGGGCCAAGAAAATTTATTCCACAATTGTTTCCACCAAGGGACCTCAATGTCTCCAAATGCCTGCCTAAGCAACATGCCATAACTAGCTGAAACAAAATACTTACCAAATAAATCACTATTACTCCAAGCTAGAAGATCCTGTCCCACCAAGGAATTGCATTCTTGAGATGCTATAATCTGAGCCAACTCTTTCCTATCCTCCTCTGACCCTCCTAGCAGCCAATCCGAGGAGTGCTTCCATATAAGGCTAGCAGTCAATCCAATATTTTAGATAGAATTGTAATGCTCAACCATATTCCAACCCGCAACAATAAATTGATCACAAAGAGATTGGAGATGAGGGTAAGAAAAATGAATGGGAGGGTGACCATCCCAAGAATCCCACCAAAAAAAGGATTGAGACCTCGAATGACATATCCAAAAAATCCCCTTCTTAACCAACTAAGCCCCCACTTTGAGAGTATTCCAAATCATAGATCCTCTTCCTTCCAGAGGGAAATGAGGAACATCAAATGTGTTAACCTCCTTAAGATACTTGTGGGTAAGAATACGAGCCCAAAGTTGATGCTGACTAGTACACCAATGCCAATATAACTTGGCTATAAGATCTTTCCCATTCAATATAGCAAAGTGCAAACCAAGGCCCCCCTCTTTCTATGGCCTGCACACTGTATCCCACTTAATAAGACTCCACTTGATCGACTGCAAGTTACCACTCTAGAGAAACTGTCATGGGAGAGCATCAAATTCCCTCAAGAAATACAACGGAGTGACCTAAACAAAACCCCTATAAATAGGAAGAGCCTGGATAGCATACTTTAGAAGAGTCACTCTCACAGCAGTAGAAATACATCAATGAGTCCAATGATTGAATTTACTATGCAAATTATCAAGCATATTTTTCCAAGAAGACCTGGGCTACCTACCAATAGCAAGAGGTATTCCCAGATAGAAAAAGGGAAGAGACCCAATCTGAAACCTTAAAATATCAATAATTCATTGTTGAATAGCTTGAGGAGTATTAAAAAAGAATATAGAAGACTTGTGCTCATTTATTTTTTGCCCCGAAGTAGCAAGCTAAATATCCAAATCCTGCATAAAAGATATAGCCTCCTGAAGACGAGCCCTCCCCATAAGAGAAGTTTCATCCACAAACTGAAGATGGGAGAGTTGCGAAAGCCCATTTCCCCAACACCAGCCTTGAATCTTGCCCTAGGTAACCCACAACTTTAGAAATATGCCCAAACCCTTAGCCATAATAATAAATAGATAAGTGGAGAGAGGATCTCCTTGACGAAGGCCCCTGGAAGCTAAAAAAAGCTCAAAAGGTTCCCCATTCATAAGAACAGAAAGGGAGGAAGAGTACCTAACACAACTCATAGTCCAACTGACCCAATTCGGACTAAAACCAAAGCCTAAGAGAATTATTTGCAAAAAGTGCCACTTACATCTATCATAAGCCTTGGCCATATCCAACTTGATGAACGTAGACTTTTCCTTGGAAGTTTCCATAGAGTGGATGACCTTAGAGGAAACCACCACCCCATCTAGGATTTGTCTACCTACAAAAAAACCTCCTTGATCCTCAAAGATAATAGAAGGAAGAAAAAATTTGAGCCTCTCAGCAATCAATTTAGTAATAATCTTATATACTACATTACAGAGAGCAATTAGTCAAAAGAATTCAAGTCGATCCACACCTTCCTTTTTAGGAATAAGAACTAAAAAAGTAGAGTTCAAAGCATGAAACATTTGCTTACTGCAAAGAGATTCCCTAGAAACGTCCAACAAATCCAAATTTATAATATCCCAAAACTCTTGAAAAAATTCAACAGGAAAACCATCTAGTCTAGGGGCTTTACCTTTATTCATCCCAAAAACAACCTCTTCCAATTCTTGCAATGAAATCGGGTGAATGAGGGAATCATTCATCTCCTTAGAGATCAAGGAGGGGACACAAGCAAGGATCAAATTCTCCTCATCTTCAGCAGGGGGTGAATGCTCAGAAAAAAAGAATAGAATAAAAGTGTTTAGCCTCACAAGACAAATCCGACAAAGAAGAAATATGGATACCATCCGCATTAACCATAGAGTAAATACAACTTCTATTGTGACGGGATTGCATAGAGTGATGGAAGAAAGAAATATTCCTGTCCCCTTCCTGAAGCCAATCAATCCGAGCCTTTTGCTTCCAAAAAATCTCCTCCCGAAGCTCCCATTTCGAGCTTCTGCTTGGCCCAGAGCATCTGAGAAACCAAAATCCTAAATTTGGGGAGTAATCACATCAAGTCTTTCCCGAGCACTCTTCTTCATAGCCTTAAAATTTCCAAAACTCATCCTATTCCATCTCTTAAGGTGAAAGTTAACATACTTAAGTTTCTTAACAAAAGTGTACATAGTTGTACCATAAGCGGGGCTACCATCATGCCACCACTGAGCCATAATATCATGCAAAGAAGGCTCCCGAAGTCACATAAGCTGAAACTTAAAAGGAGGATTCTTGGGAGTAGTAAAATGGGAAACTGAAAGTTTAATTGGCCAATGATTAGAACCCCTCCAATCAAGAATCTAAAAAATTGTAACCAATCTACCTCCCACCCAAAATCAAGAGACAAGAAATCTATCCAACCTTTTTGAAATCGCTTCCTCTACACTCCATCTATTATTCCAATTGAAAGTCCCATTAGAAGGCTTAACATCATTTAAAGCAAGTAAATCCACATTCTCCCTAAAAAGAGTAGTAATAGGCCCAAACCAAGGCAACCCACCTCGTTTCTCCTCCAAGCTCAACACATAATTAAAATCACCAGCTAGGATCCAAGGAAGATACAAAACACATAATCTTACATACCTTATATGAGCCCACAACCAATTTTTTCCATGAATATCAATTGAGACATAAACATTAGTAACCAGAATGGTCTCACTTGTTTCCAAAGAAGAGGTAGCCATCGAAATAGTAGAATGAATAGAAATCCACCAAAGGGGAGCAATCTTTCTAGGATCCCAAAAAAGAGCCAAACCCCCATAACTCCCCTGAGAGCCAATACACTGACACTGACCAAAATATTAGATCCGAGAAACACACTAAAACATACAATCAACTAAAAGCTTAGTCTCCTGAACACAAAAAATGTCTGGAGAATGAACAACAACCAAATCATGAATATTCTTTTGATGGGGGGTGCTATTCAACCCCCTTACATTCCATGAGAGAACAATCATGGAGGTGATGGTGAAAAGTGAGCATCAATGGGTTTAATAGACCCAGATTCCACCAACAACTCTCCAGTATGCTTAATATTCTCAAGGTCCTTCTTGTGGCCACTTTTAGAAGAGTGTTCAGACAGTCCCTTCATAATCGTGCATTGTTGCACCCCCAAGGCTATAGAAGACCTCTTTCTCTTGTTCGAAGCTAGCCCCTGCTTTTCCAAATCTACCAAAACAATATCATCATCATCATCTTGCATATGATCCTTCAGAGTTACCAGATGATCCTACATACCCTAAGATGAATGAATATCCTGATCAAATCCTTGTGCCTGCCCCACAATAGCACCCGTACCAACAACATTATAAGGCACATTTGGCAAGATTCCTTCCTCCAAGGTTGAAGTGTTCAACACCTCAAACCAGTTAAAGTCCTCTTCATTCTTCCTGTCCTTGAACGATCTCTTCTGACCATGACCCTTAGCCTGCTTAACTGGCACAAAACCATCTTGATTTGGTTCACCCTCCATCATAGAAGATTTCCCTTTATCCTCCCTAACAACTTTTGGAGCCAAAGATGAAAGAGATGAATTAGAAGGAGGAGTCTTCTTAATCCTAGGACATTGTTTCTGAAGATGTCCATACTCATGACAAATCTGACAATGAGAAGGAAAGGAATCATAATCAAGTTGTTGAATCCAAGACAAAGAACCAAGATAAATCTCTAGGGAATCCGACAAGGGAATATTCAAATCAACCTCCACACAAATCCGAGCAAAATAAATAACCTTTCTTTCAAGGGTTTGTGCTCAACTACAATAGGCTTACCAAGAAGAGCCGCAATCCGTTGTAAAATATATTCTCTCCAAAAATCTAGAGGGAGCCGCGGTAGGCGAACCCAGACCAGAACCCTCGACATCAATTATTCATCTGTATTAAAACCCATATGCTAGGGTTTTATAAACAACCCAACATGATTGTAAAAGTAGGGTCCTCCATCAAAAACCCGATTCCTATCAACCATGTTGGAAAAAACAACCACAAAAAAGTTGTTTTCAGCCACCATTAACTCCATATCACCCTCAACCTTCCATGTACACTTAATCCAAGCATCCAAAGCCGATAAATGAATACGAATCCCAAGAAATTTATAGATTAAACAATGTATGCTCCAATAAGAAACATCATCAGCCACCGATTTTGGAAAGAGAACCAAGACCAGATGATCTTAATTCTTGGGAAAACAACCATTCACTTTCTTTAGTTTGGGGCCCTCCCCCACATAAAAAGACTTAGAGTGCTAAGCATTTAAACCCGATGATGATCCATTTTGAAACCCACCACCATGATCAACCACCACCAAACTGTACGAAACTTGTTGCTCTGCCATGGAACAAACAAAAGAAACACCCTAAAAGCAAAAGACCCACACCAAATACCAAGCAACACTGAAGAAACTAGAAACTAATATTGAGAGGACTGTTATGCAAAAAAAAAATCAAATATGACCAATTATATAAAATTAAATAAAAATAAACAAAAACAACATTCATACACAACATTGGTATTTATGTGGAGAAACCCTTTTGGTAGAAAACCTTTACACTATAAAAGCCACCCAATATATTATTCTAATATCAACAAGATTATAATATAATTGTAGAGTAATATTTCTCATGGGAGTAGCACAAACCACATATCTAGAGGCAACTCAACAACTATAAGAATCGTACACACAACCTCCATCTCATGCATCTAATATATAGGTATACAATACATGAAACCATCAAACGATATTACAAAACCATAAGTTAAGGCCACCAAAAAAGTGGCACCCATCCTTATCTCTAATAATAGATTCCTATGATGTGTCAAAACACATATAACCATGTGTAACTCCTTTTTATAGTTTATTTATGTACGTCCAACATGTCTTTACATCTCCAATTTTTGGAGACCTAACTTTTGAAGACCATAACTTTTGATTTGGGTGTCTAATTGACAACCCATTTGAATCAACAAAAATATTGTGGAGCAATGTATCACTTTATTACTATATTTTATAGTTAAGACCACTTTCATGTCCAAAAATTCCTCCAAGGCCTTCAAATTGAACTTTGAAACTTTTAAAAGTGAAAACTTTAATATCTTCAAATCTAGACATGATCTTGCAACAAAACTTTACAAACACATTTATTTAGTTATTTCAAAGCCTTGGGGAAAATTTTACACCAATTTGTGTTCAAATGTAATCTTAATATAAATAGTAACCTCATGTAATTACAAGGTTGAGACATCATTTTCCTAATAGTTAATGCAAGTTTATTTTGGAGATAATACCAAGCACCTAAAAGACCAAAGAGAAAGAAACCTAAAAATCAGAATGAAAAAAGGGAATTTATATTTTACTAAAGAAAAATGGGGGTGTGTAAGGTACAACAAAAAATATTATCTAGTTCATCTAAATAATTTTATCTACATCTTCCCCCTCTTTATGTATTTAACTTAGATTTTAGTTTTGAATAGATGAATGCTATTCCAAATCTTTTTGACCATGGAAAAATAAGGCGCTTATAATGAAAATTTTGATAGTGATATAATTATTTAGTTTTGGTTTCAAATAGATGGATATTTATGGTTTAGAATATAAAAAATATATTTTTCTATAACTATTAATGATGATGAGTCTATAATTATTAAAAGAGAAAATTAAGTCTAAATATAGTAAATTTTGAAGAAACCCATAATTTAAGAGATAAATTCTTTAACAATTAAAATAACATATGAAATTTGGTAAAGCTTACTAAATATGAAAATTTGGTTGGTTTCAAATGGTTTGGTTAGAAAAAGTCAATTATTCGAGGATCTCTTGAAGTCATTCTTTCAATTTGCTAAATAAAGGAAATAAACTCAAAATCCCTAAATGACGAGGTGTTTGGGTCCATTGGTATCATGTGTATTTTAATATGGGGTGTGTTGTAATGAAATAAAGTAGTTATTGACATTAATAATTTTATCTCTAGAATTTATTTAAAAAAAATAATATTATTTCAAAATTGGTATAAATAGTAGTTTAGTAAATGTGTTAAGGATTGAGTAGTCGAATATTGTAAGGATATGTCAATTTTGTGTATGGTCACATACTTTGAGTTGAATTTTTTTGTAGTGTTATTAAAAATTACTCTAAATATTTTTAAATTTTTAAATTTTAAATATTTTAACTAGTTTTTTGTTAACTTTTTAAAGTTAGATATGATAGATTGTTGTGATTCTATTGAATTTTTTAATAGATCAAACATAACTTATTATAACCGATGATGATCCATTTTGAAACCCACCACCATGATCAACCACCACCAAATTGTGTGAAACCTGTTGCTCCGCCATGAAACAAACAAAAGAAACACCCTGAAAGCAAAAGACCCACCCCAAACACCAAGCAACACCGAAGAAACCAGAAACTAATATTGAGAGGACTGTTATGCAAAAAAAATTCAAATATGACCAATTATATAAAATTAAATAAAAATAAACAAAAACAACATTCATACACAACATAGGTATTTATGTGGAGAAACCCTTTTGGTAGAAAAACCTTGCATTATAAAAGTCACCCAATATATTATTCTAATATCAACAAGATTATAATATAATTGTAGAGTAAGATTTCTCATAGGAGTAGCACAAACCACATATCTAGAGGCAACTCAACAACTATAAGACTCGTACACACAACCTCCATCTCATGCATCTAATATATAAGTATACAATACATGAAACCATCAAACGATATTACAAAACCATAAGCTAAGGCCACCAAAAAAGTGGCACCCATCCTTATATCTAATAATAGATTCCTATGATGTGTCAAAACACATATAATCATGTGTAACTCCTTTTTATAGTTTATTTATGTGTCCAACATGTCTTTACATCTCCAATTTTTGGAGACCTAACTTTTGAAGACCATAACTTTTGATTTGGGTGTCTAATTGACAACCCATTTGAATCAACAAAAATATTTTGAAGCAATGTATCAATTTATTACTATATTTTATAGTTAAGACCACTTTCATGTCCAAAAATTCCTCCAAGGCCTTCAAATTGAACTTTGAAACTTTTAAAAGTGAAAACTTTAATATCTTCAAATCTAAACATGATCTTGCAACAAAACTTTATGAACACATTTATTTAGTTATTTCAAAGCCTTGGGGAAAATTTTACACCAATTTGTGTTCAAATGTAATCTTAATATAAATAGTAACCTCATGTAATTGCAAGGTTGAGACATCATTTTCCTAATAGTTAATGCAAGTTTATTGTGGAGATAATACCAAGCACCTAAAAGACCAAAGAGAAAGAAACCTAAAAATCAGAATGAAAAAAGGGAATTTATATTTTACTAAAGAAAAATGGGGGTGTGTAAGGTACAACAAAAAATATTATCTAGTTCATCTAAATAATTTTATCTACATCTTCCCCCTCTTTATGTATTTAACTTAGATTTTAGTTTTGAATGGATGAATGCTATTCAAAATCTTTTTGACCATGGAAAAATGAGGCACTTATAATGAAATTTTTGATAGTGATATAACTATTTAGTTTTGGTTTCAAATAGATCGATATTTATGGTTTAGAATATAAAAAATATATTTTTCTATAACTATTAATGATGATGAGTCTATAATTATTAAAAGAGAAAATTAAGTCTAAATATAGTAAATTTTGAAGAAACCCATAATTTAAGAGATAACTTCTCTAACAATTAAAATAACATATGAAATTTGGTAAAGCTTACTAAATATGAAAATTTGGTTGGTTTCAAATGGTTTGGTTAGAAAAAGTCAATTATTCGAGGATCTCTTGAAGTCATTCTTTCAATTTGCTAAATAAAGGAAATAAACTCAAAATCCCTAAATGACGAGGTGTTTAAGTGCATTGGTATCATGCGTATTTTAATATGGGGTGTGTTGTAATGAAATAAAGTAATTGACATTAATAATTTTATCTCTAGAATTTATTTAAAAAAAATAATATTATTTCAAAATTGGTATAAATAGTAGTTTAGTTAATGTGTTAAGGATTGAGTAGTCTAATATTGTAAGGATATGCCAATTTTGTGTATGGTCACATACTTTGAGTTGAAATTTTTTGTAGTGTTATTAAAAATTACTCTAAATATTTTTAAATTTTTAAGATTTAAATATTTTAACTAGTTTTTTGTTAATTTTTTAAAGTTAGATATGATAGATTGTTGTGATTCTATTGAATTGTTTAATAGATCAAACATAACTTATTATACTTTCATTTGTATGTCGTTATTATTGTTAAATACCAAAAAATGATATATTTATTATGATAATATCAATATGATTTTATGGTAGGTCATAATAAAAGGAAATCTAGTGAGGAGCTCAATGAAGGTGAAAAAGCTATAAAGAGAGATGTACTTGACTTTGGGTGCATTATTTTCTATGTCATGACTTGCAGAAATCATTCTTTTGGTAATAAATAAGGGAATAATACAAGCAAGTTCTAGAGGGAAGAAAATATGACTATTATAAGTTAATTGACTTGCTCAAACTTTTTCGAAACTTGGTACATCATTATGACGAGCAACCTACACATATAAATGTATGTTATATTACAAGCAAAATAAAATTAATCTTTTTTAAATATAATTTGATGTAATTTTGAAGAGAATAATATTTAATATTTTTTTATAGATCTAGTTATTTAATATTTTTAGTACTTTTTAATAACTATTAATATTTGAATGGCTGAAGAGTCTATTTGGGGGCAGATGTGATGGAATTCTAAAATTATTTTATAACAAATTTCCAAACTTATTTTCTGAAGTTTTCAATATTATGCACACTCATTGCTTCCATGAAGATGATTTTATTAATTATTTTAAAAAATAAATTGAGAAGAAAGTTGGCTACCACAATCTGTGAGAATCTCAATGAAGGTGAAAAATCTATGGAGAGAGAATAAGGGAATAATACAAACAAGTTCTAGAGGGAAGAAATATGACTATTATAAGTTAATTTGATGTAATTTAACTTGATTTAGTTATTTAATATTTTTAGTAATTTTTAATAACTAACTTTTAATATTGAATGGCTAAAGAGTCTATTTGGTGGGAAACTTAATGAAATTCTAAAATATTTTTATAACAAATTTCAAAACTTATTTTTTGAATGGCTGAAGAAATATGACTATTAAAGAGTCTATTTGGTGGCAGATGTGATGGAATTCTAAAATATTTTTTTAACAAATTTCCAAACTTATTTTTTTAATGGCTAAATAAAATATGACTATTTTAACTTAATTTGATGTGGCAGATGTGATGGAATTCTAAAATATTTTTGTAACAAATTTCCAAACTTATTTTTTGAAGTATTCAATATTATGCACACTGATTGCTTCCATGAAGATGATTTTATTAATTATTTTAAAAAATAAATTGAGAAGAAAATTGGCTACCACAATCTCTAAGGAGCTTAATGAAGGTGAAAAAACTATGGAGAGAGAATAAGGGAATAATACAAGCAAATTCTAGAGGGAAGAAATATGACTATTATAAGTTAATTTGATGTTATTTTTAAGAGATAATAATATTTAATAATTTTTTATAGATTTAGTTATTTAATATTTTTAGTATTTTTTAATAACTAACTTTTAATAAATAAATTGAGAAGAAAGTTGGCTAGCATAATCTGTGAGGAGCTCAACGAAGGTGAAAAAGCTATGGAGAGAGAATAAGGGAATAATACAAGAAAGTTCTAGAGGGAAGAAATATAACTATTATAAGTTAATTTGATGTAATTTAATTTGATTTAGTAATTTAATATTTTTAGTATTTTTTAATAACCAACTTTTTATATTTGAATGACTGACGAGTCTATTTGGTGGCAGACGTGATGAAATTCTAAAATATTTTTGTAACAAAATAAAAAATAGTTGGCTACCACAATCTGTGAGGAGCTCAATGAAGGTGAAAAAGCTATGGAGAGAGAATAAAGGAATAATACATGCAAGTTCTAGAGCGAAGAAATATGACTATTATAAATTAATTTGATTTAGTTATTTAATATTTTTAGTATTTTTTAATAACTAACTTTTAATATTTGAATTGTTGAAGAGTCTATTTGGTGCAGACATGATGAAATTCTAAAATATTTTGGTAACAAATTTCCGAACCTATTTTTTGAAGTTTTCAATATTATGCACACTCATTGCATCCATGAAGATAATTTTATTAATTATTTTAAAAATAAATGGAGAAGAAAGTTGGCTACTACAATATGTGAGGAGCTCAATGGAGGTGAAAAAGCTATGGAGAGAGAATAAGGGAATAATACAAGCAAGTTTTAGAGGGAAGAAATATGACTATTATAAGTAAATTTGATGTAATTTTTAAGAAACAATAATATTTAATTTTTTTTTATAGATTTAGTTATTTAATATTTTAAATATTTTTTAATAACTAACTTTTAATAAATAAACTGAGAAGAAAGTTGGCTACCACAATCTATGATGAGCTCAATGAAGGTGAAAAAACTATGGAGAGAGAATAAGGGAATAATACAAGCAAGTTCTAGAGGGAAAAAATATGACTATTATAAGTTAATTTGATGTAATTTAATTTGATTTAATTATTTAATATTTTTAGTATTTTTTAATAACTAACTTTTAATATTTGAATGGCTAAAGAGTCTATTTGGTGACAAATGCGATGGAATTCTAAAATGTTTTTGTAACAAAATAAATTGAGAAGAAACTTGGCTACCACAATCTCTGAGGAGCTCAATGAAGGTAAAAAAACTATGGAGAGAGAATAAGGGAATAATACAAGCAAATTCTAGAGGGAGGAAATATGACTATTATAAGTTAATTTGATGTAATTTAATTTGATTTAGTTATTTAATATTTTTAGTAGTTTTAAATAACTAAATTTTAATATTTGAATGGCTGATGAGTCTATTTGGTGGCAGATGTGATGGAATTCTAAAATATTTTTGCAACAAAATAAATTGAGAAGAAAGTTGGCTACCACAATCTTTGAGGAGCTTAATAAAGGTGAAAAAGCTATGGAGAGAGAATAAGGGAATAATACAAGCAAGTTCTAGAAGGAAGAAATATGACTATTACAAGTTAATTTGATGTAATTTTTAAGAGATAATAATATTTAATATTTTTTTATAGATTTAGTTATTTAATATTTTTAGTATTTTTTAATAACTAACTTTTAAAAAATAAATTGAGAGGAAAGTTGGCTACCACAATCTGTGAGGAGCTCAATAAAGGTGAAAAAACTATGGAGAGCGAATAAGGGAATAATACAAGCAAGTTCTAGAGGGAAGAAATATGACTATTATAAGTTTATTTGATGTAATTTAATTTGATTTAGTTATTTGATATTTTTAATATTTTTTAATAACTAACTTTTAATATTTGAATGGCTAAAAAGTCTATTTGGTGGGAGACATGATGGAATTCTAAAATATTTTTGTAACAAATTTTCAAACTTATTTTTTGAAGTTTTCAATATTATGCACACTCATTGCTTCCATGAAGATGATTTTATTAATTATTTTAAAAAGTAAATTGAGAAGAAATTTGGCCACCACAATCTGTGAGGAGCTCAATGAAGGTGAAAAAGCTATGGAGAATGAATAAGGGAATAAAACAAGCAAGTTCTAGAGGGAAGAAATATGACTATTATAAGTTAATTTGATGTAATTTTTAAGAGTCTATATTATGCACACTCATTGCTTCCATGAAGATAATTTATTAATTATTTTAAAAATAAAATATAGAAGAAAGTTGGCTACCACAATCTGTAAGGAGCTCAATGAAGGTGAAAAAGCTACGGAGAAAAAATAAGGGAATAATACAAGCAAGTTCTAGAGGGAAGAAATATGACTATTATAAGTTAATTTGATGTAATTTTTAAGAGATAATAATATATATATTTTTTTAATAGATTTAGTTATTTAATATTTTTAGTATTTTTTAATAACTAAATTTTAATATTTTAATGGCTGAAGAGTCTATTTTGTGGTAGACGTGATGGAATTCTAAAATATTTTTGTAACAAATTTCCAAACTTATTATACTTTAATTTGATGTCATTATTATCGTTAAATACCAAAAAATGATATATTTATTATGGTAATATCAATATGATTTTATGGTAGGTCATAAAAAAAAGAAAGCCGATGAGGAGCTCAATGAAGGTGAAAAAGCTATGGAGAGAGAATAAGGGAATAATACAAGCAAGTTCTAGAGGGAAGAAATATGACTATTATAAGTTAATTGACTTACTTAGACTTTTTAGAAACTTGGTACATCATTATGACGAGCAACCTGCACATATAAAGGTATGTTATTTTCTATGCCATGACTTGCGGAAATCATCCTTTTGGTAATAAATAAGGGAATAATACAAGCAAGTTCTAGAGGGAAGAAATATGACTATTATAAGTTAATTGACTTGTTTAGACTTTTTCGAAACTTGGTACATCATTATGACGAACAACCTACACATATAAAGGTATGTTATATTCCAAGTGAAATAAAATTAATTTTTTTTAAATATAATTTGATGTAATTTTTAAGAGAATAATATTTACTTATTTTTTATAGATTTAGTTATTTAATATTTTTAGTATCTTTTAATAACTAACTTTTAATATTTGAATGGTTGAAGAGTCTATTTGGTGGCAGACGTGATGGAATTCTAAAATATTTTTGTAACAAATTTCCAAACTTATTATACTTTAATTTGATGTCATTATTATTGTTAAATACCAAAAGAATGATATATTTATTATGATAATATCAATATGATTTTATGGTAGGTCATAAAAAAAGGAAAGTTGGTGAGAAGCTCAATGAAGGTGAAAAAACTATAGAGAGAGAACAAGGGAATAATACAAGCAAGTTCTAGAGGAAGAAATATGACTATTATAAGTTAATTGACTTGCTTAGACGTTTTTGAAACTTGGTATATCATTATGACAAGCAACCTGCACATATAAAGGTATGTTATATTCCAAGCAAAATAAAATTAATTTAAAAAATATATAATTTGATGTAATTTTTAAGAGATAATAATATTTAATATTTTTTTATAGATTTAGTTATTTAATATTTTTAGTATTTTTTAATAACTAACTTTTAATATTTGAATGGCTAAAGAGTCTATTTGGTGGCTTACGTGATGAAATTCTAAAATATTTTTGTAACAAATTTTGAAACTTATTATACTTTAATTTGATATCATTATTATTGTTAAATACCAAAAAATGATATATTTATTATGATAATATCAATATGATTTTATGGTAGGTCATAAAAAAAGGAAAGCTGGTGAGGAGCTCAATGAAGGTGAAAAAGCTATAGAGAGAGACGCACTTGACTTTGGGTGCATTATTTTCTATGCCATGACTAGCGGAAATCATCCCTTTGGTAATAAATAAGGGAATAATACAAGCAAGTTTTAGAGGGAAGAAATATGACTATTTTAAGTTAATTGACTTGCTTAGACTTTTTCGAAACTGGTACATCATTATGACAAGCAACCTACACATATAAAGGTATGTTATATTCCTAGCAAAATAAAATTAATTTTCTTAAATATAATTTGATGTAATTTTTAAGAGATAATAATATTTAATATTTTTTTATCGATTTAGTTATTTAATATTTTTTAGTATTTTTTAATAACTAACTTTTAATATTTGAATGACTGAAGAGTCTATTTGGTGGTAGATGTGATGGAATTCTAAAATATTTTTGTAACAAATTTCCAAACTTATTATACTTTAATTTGATGTCATTATTATTGTTCAATACCAAAAAATGATATATTTATTATGATAATATCAATATGATTTTATGGTAGGCCATAAAAAAGGAAAGTTGGTGAGGAGCTCAATGAAGGTGAAAAAGCTATGGAGAGAGATACACTTGACTTTGGGTGCATTATTTTCTATGCCATGACTTGCGGAAATCATCTTTTTGGTAATAAATAAGGGATTAATAATGACTATTATAAGTTAATTGACTTGCTTAGACTTTTTCGAAACTTGGTACATCATTATGACGAACAACCTACACATATAAAGGTATGTTAAATATTCCAAGCGAAATAAAATTAATTTTTTTAAAATATAATTTGATGTAATTTTTAAGAGATAATAATATTTAATATTTTTAATAGATTTAGTTATTTAATATTTTTTAGTATTTTTTAATAACTAACTTTTAATATTTGAATGGTTGAAGAGTCTATTTGGTGGTGATGGAATTCTAAAATATTTTTTGCAAAAAATTTCCAAACTTATTTTTTGAAGTTTTCAATATTATGCACACTCATTGCTTTCATGAAGATGATTTTATTAATTATTTTAAAAAATAAATTGAGAAGAAAGTTGGCTACCACAATTTGTGAAGACATGCATTCAATGTAGATCCTTTTAATTAGTTTGTTAACTAGCTACCACCATGCATGTAGTTTGCATGTGCAATCTTTTCTATTTTTAGCCTTCTTAGACAAGACTCTTTCATCATATTTTTTCAATATGTATGTAGTTTTAGAAAATTATACACAACAAAATACAATACAGTTGAATTATTTTCTCATTGTAGTGTCCCTCCAGTTTCAACACTCTGTTTAGTTTGATTCTGCTTGATAGATGCTTTAGTTTATTATGATACTATGTTGTTTCTTTTCAGATATGACTTGGATATTATGTTGTATTGTACTTCGTGGATGATAATTTTGACATCCTGATCATCTGGTTGTGTTTGTGTGATGCTATTGAGATGGACACATATGTGATATGGTTTATTAGCTTATGAGTTTTCATGTGGTTATCATGTTGAAATGATTGCTTATGATTTATCTTGTTCGTCAGTGTCGGTGAAGAAGACAGTGTAGCATTACTCATTCGTGAGTACCCTGCTACACTGCAATTCTTCTTCACAGTGTGTTTTCTAATATAAGTATATATGTTTTAACATTGATGTTTCCTACAATTATAGGTACTGGGTAACGACTCCACCTACTTGATAGGTCTGAGTGTACCCTAACTCAATAAAATTATGTTGATTTGGAGGTATTGATAGGTCCTTTTTGAACCATCATTCTTTAATGAACGAGTACCTATTTGTTACCCCTCTTTGTTGTCCAGTTTGTTCTATTGTGTCGTGTTTGTTTGTATTGTTTTATGTTTGGGAATTAATATTTAAGTTTAACGAATATCTATTAATGTATTTATAAATTTTTA
Organism: Sequoia sempervirens; assembly: GCA_007258455.2. Classification (NCBI taxonomy): domain Eukaryota; kingdom Viridiplantae; phylum Streptophyta; class Pinopsida; order Cupressales; family Cupressaceae; genus Sequoia; species Sequoia sempervirens. The sequence continues at coordinate 76,295,855 of VDFB02000363.1, read as the reverse complement.
TGGTTATGTTTGTGATTTAATTTATTAATTTAAATTAAATAAGTTATTGATTTTTAAAAGTGAAAGTTATTTTCTTTGCAAATGTATTTAATTAAATATATATTGTTGATTTATTTATGCAAACTTGAATCATGAGGAAATAGATATTTTAAAGAAAAGATATTTTCAATATGATATGAATCTTTGATTTGAAGTTGAAAATCTGATTTGATATTAAAAGGGTAAGTTGAACTGATTGATTAATCTTGAATGCACACTAGTCTATCAGTTAAGTTTTATGATTGAGAGTTAATTGCATGCATTAAAAAAGTTTGAGGGGTTGCAATTTTTGATTCATGGGAAGAATCTGGAAGAACTTTCACGGCAATAGTTTTTTTAGAAAATTTTGCACGGCAATTGATTCAGAAATTTTTTTTATCTTAAGATTTTGTTTACAAGCATAATTTGAGCTGGATTGATTTGATTTTCATCGTCGAAGTCTGGTGAATTAATAGCGGAATTGATAGAAGTTTCCGAGATTCATTTCCAGCCAGTCATCAATCTTTAACAAGTTTTCTTCTTTAGTTTTAATTCTTGTGTTGAATTTTTTAGAATTTAATGTTGAATTTTATTGTTCAATAAAGAAATTGTTTTGCTGAACCTGCACAAACAACAAAGAAACAACATTAGAAGAGTATTTGAATATTAAAATAGGAAAGAATAAAAATATTCTATAAATATATTATTCCAGATTTGAAATCATGTTTAATTTGGCTGTAAGATGATTGTATTAGCATGAATTCAAAATTTTAAGAAAAGATTGAAGATTGTAATGCCCCGCCCCCGCAACCCTAGGGGAAGTTGCAACTACTAACAATTCTACAACAATTTTTTTTTTTTTAAAACAACATACAATTACATGAATAATAACGACGCAAAGCCAACAATCCCCTAAGGTCACGAGACAAAGGTTAATTAATTCACAAATTATAATCACATGCATGTAATGAAACATAATAGCATTCACTTAACTAATTAAAGCACATACATTCCATACATGAGATTTTCATTAACACCATGAGATCCTTCATGGTTTCCAAAAGCAGAAGATTATATAATTACAATTACATCTCTCATTCCCAGAATGAGGTAAATCAATAACATGATTGCTTATGACAATTTCCACCTTGATAAAAATGAGGGGTAAATAAAATACAAAAGTACAAGCCTAAGTAAAACCATGGTAGTAATAGGAATCCCACGAGCTTTCCAACACGAAAGTCTCGTCTACATAAGCCAATGCCAAAACAACGGAGTATGGTGCACGTTCCACCCAACCATGTGATACCCGAAGGCTCACCCCCCATGCTAGGAGATAGTAACAAGGGTTTCAGGTCAAGACCAACAACCTCTATACATAGGCAACATGACTCAACTGAAAAAGGATACGAACATGACATCACATGACATAAAGGTTACAATGCTTCCAGATTTTAAAAAAATGAACACATCATGAATACAAACATAATGCTGACTTAGAAGAAGTGTCATCACAATGTTGCATGGGATATCCTGACAAGTCTTCCTAGGTCTCGGCCCCCATCTCGGGATATCCTGGTAACCTCTAACGACTCCCGGACCCACATGCAAACCAATGCGGAATCAGTTATCTTTCGAAGGGACAAGATAACGATCTTGCCATTCCAGGCATTCTCATCTCATCCCAAGTCTATATGAGAACTTGCATCCATGAGCGAGGCAAAATTAATCTTTTTTAAAATGTTGGAACCACCTATACTAATTAATTGATTTAAGTTTTCACTGAATTAACCAACTTACATTGAGATCTCCTGGCACCACTTTGTGTGCTGGCCCTCAATGCAAGCCACTTCTCTAAGACAACACGTGGAACTATGCCACCACCAAAGGGTACTCAAGTGCAACCTAGGGATAATGAATCCCTAAACACGACATGAATTCAATTTGTCCCATCCAAGATAACCGGGTTTGACTGGACACATTTAACGCACTACCCAAGGTTAACTAGGGTTGACCGACACAACAACCACCCAAAACACATAAAAGAAAGTTCCCATCTGGAAGACTTACATAACACTGACGAGATTGCCCCACACCAAGAACAAACGCCTCATGACAAAAGGAAGCATTACAGGTAATTTAAACTCATCTATGTTAGGATTTCTTAAATCCAATTCACTCAATGACGTAGTGCACTAATCAATGTAAATAAACATATTCTTTGCACAATCATATAAGGGTTTGAATGTTCGTTTGATTCTTATTGGCGCAATACCCACATTGTCTAAAAAAAAATGATTTTTCTTTGCTAACAATGATTTTCCATAAGCCAATTTCCATCTATCTCTTAACAAATAACTCATTATAATTTAAATACTTTATCTCTTTTAAGAACATAATTTCACATTTAAAAAAATACATCTATATTTATTAAACATCTACGAAATCGAATAAACATGTATATATATATAAACATATACTCGCTATATATGTCTATATATATAATTACACATATATATTTTAAAATATATATATATATGTAATTAATTCTAATTATAAAAGACAATTACTTAAGCACTCATTAAAATATAATATAAATATATTATAATCTATATTATATATATGTAATATCAAATTACATATATAATATATATATTAAATATATATATTAATTATATTTTAATCATTAAATAAAATAATAAAAACAAATTTTATATTAATATATATATATTAAATATAAAATATATAATATAAAATATATCATATATTTTATACTTAATATACATATAATAATAAAAAAAGAAATGCATTTAATACGAACCCCAAGCGAAGTCAACAAGGGTTTACAGCAGGGCCGAGCCCTGCCTTAACAGAGCACGCAGCCCCCATTGATGGGGGCAGCGACCTGTGTGGGCAGCGTCGGCGCTGCCTCCACAGGCCGCCGGTGCCACCAATGGGGCTGCGTGGGGGGGTAGAAACCCCGTCCATTTCCTTCGCCACAAAAAAAATGATGATGCCGTTTTGCGAATTTCGCACAACTGGACTGGTAAAAAAAAATATCTCTGGTAAAAACCAGAATGTGAAATTTTGGATTTATCATAAATATATATATTTATATATATGTATATGTGTATATATACAATTTGGGTATGTATATATATATACATATATATAAATATATATCCAAATTTGCAACTAAAAAAAAACAAAAACAAAGATTTTCTTCATACCCAGATTGGGCAAATGATCATTTCCAGCATTTGAAATGAAATGAAAACAATGGATTTAAACAACCTCAAATGGAGATTTCCCTTTCTTTTTTTTTACTTCAAGAAAGTTTTCACAACACACAACAATCTAAACAAGATTTTGCATTGAAATAACCATGTTTTCACAATATTTTTGGAGGATTTTGATTCAAATTTAAATGAAGTTTTCTTTTTTTTTTGATGGGTTTAACATCTAATTCACAGTTTTGAAACTTGAACAATTTTAAAACAATTTCTACAAGATTTTCACATAAACAAAATTTGCATATGGATTAAACCAAGCACCTTGTGTTTTCTCCAACTTGAAGCCTTCCAATGGAGGTTGCTTCTCTTCAAAATTTCTTCCACAAATCTTTCAAACACACCCTCCTCCAAGAATTTCTCCAAGCTCCTTCAAGTTTTTCTTGCTCTCCAAAATTGTTTCAATTATGAAAAAGATAATTCAAAAAAAAGAATCCATTTTCCTTATGCCCTTCTCCAAATTGTCAAACCCCTAATTTAGTCACCCACCATAGTTATTGCTATTTTGGATATTTTTATTTTTGAAAATTTTAAAAAACAAGTCTATTTCCCTTTTCAAAAGCATGATAATTATTTAAAACCAATTTCTATTTGCACCCCCAAATGACAATTAAATTCCCCTTTGCTTCACAAAATTTAATTTAACAATTTACATTAAAATAAAACAAAACATTTTTAATTTATTTTCTTACAAAAAGGAATGCAAGGCAATCTTCCATCTATTTTTTTTTTTTTGATTTGCCTCAAATTTAATAACACTAACATAACTAATTTAATTTACTTAATCAATAATTAAATCTAATGCATGATTAGATTAATCTATTGATTGAATTTAAATTAACTAATTAAATAACAAGCACTCCTTAAACATTTAGACAATAAAATTAAATAAAGCAAGCACCATTTCAATAGGAAATTAATCACGCAAGCAAGGAGAGACGAGACGACGAGGATAACATATCCCAACTGACAACCCGATGACACACTATGGTTAGGGTGATGTCTCGACACAGAAAACCAAGCTACTATCTCCCAATCATTTTCCGTTGAACAAGGGACATGCTCAGACCTGTGGAATCAGGTGGAGTCACTGTCCTGTACTTGCATCCTACACACCACACGAGTGTCGAACATGCATACATATATATATAAATATCAAAACACACTGTGAAGAGGAAATCGCGGAATCACAGGGCACTCGCGTGTGAGTGATGTGACCCCGTCCCCTTCACCAATACAATATCGCTAACTGACGCCTCTAATCATCAATGGTATAATCATAGCATAAAGCATCAATAATTCACCTACATGATAATTCAACCCACAACATGAAATAATAATATCATCTAACTAAAATACCATCACATCAAAATATAATGTTTACATCGCTTAACTATTAGCGGTCAAAAGTAACCAAGTTTATAACCTACGTGCTAACAAGGCAAAATATACATAACGAACACTATCCAATCAAAAGAACAGAATGGAGGGGTGTTACAAAGATTTTATTTTATTTTCAAAAGTAGATTTAAACAAACTCCTGATCTGGACATTTAAATGGCTGTAGTTTAAATTCAGGCATCCTGGTATTCATGGTATATTGTGTTGAGAATTACAACTTTCTGAATTTAGAAGGGTATTTATTTGTCATTGAAATTACCTATAGCCAATTCTTTCCACATTCTTAAACTGTATATTTCCAAACTTATTACTATGTAAGGCGTGCTCAGGAATATAGAAAGATAATTTTATTAAATTGCTAGATTCTTGCCATTCTTAGGAACCTTTGTATTTAACATTACTTAGTACGTATCTTGTATTCAAGTATTTTCATTGACTGACACCTATAGATTAATATCATTCAAATTTAATATAATCTATCCATTAGAACTATACACAACCTCCTTAAAATATCTATATCTTGGCTTTGATGTCAATTTTCTTGTTTTGGTGAAAAGATTTTTGAATATACACCATAGATTTTCCTGCCAGAGTTTGCGCGCAACCTCCTTCTAATGATACTTGTTGTGTAATCTTGATCAGAAGATTTAATTTGAATCTTTTTCTGTAGCTAGTGATTGGAAATGTTATTCGGTGTAATATACCCGTACAGTTGAAATGACTTCTCTTCATTAATCTTTTATCTTTTAGAATGGAGAAACTCCATTATGGTGTCGTACTCTTTTATTCTTTTCACATGCGTCCAATTTTGTTATGTCCACATCTATGTATATTTGATGACCTGCATGCCCTCTTTCTCCATCTAATAATTCGCTGGTTATAGCTCTTACACCTCATAATTTATTTTATCCTCTGCACTAGTGCGGCTATCTAGTAATGGCGAAAAAGATAATAGCCATTTAGAATTATACTTACTTGGATATCCCTGTTTATCTATACCTTATAAAATATCTTTCTTGTGAAATAAGCGTTGTTTTATCTCTGACAATATCTAATTTTTAGATTATTACACTGTTATAAGAACATTCGATTTTGCAAGCAATCGGGATGAATGTTAGACATTAAACAAAAATTATAATAAAATCTTTAGTATGGCGAGGGAATTGTATAGTTAAAGTGCAGTAATTTGAAGACTTCTAGTTATTCTTAATAAATACCTATGATTAATTCAAGTTGACATAAGTGCATGGTGCATGGTGTCCTATCTACTTCTTAAAGTTATGTTATTTATTTGAAAACTACTACTTATCCTTAGTGCGACTTACCTTTGCATGTAATATCAGTGGCAGTATCCTTGTTAAGAAATCATATTTATATAACTATTAGTTGTTAGATATATATAAAGCACAAGTATTAGATAAATGTGAGTCTATGAATAAGAAAATAAGTGATAGGAGGACTATAAGTTTATGATTTGTAATTTGTTTCCTTCTTATTTAAAAATTTGTATAATACAAAAGATTCTTCATTCACCATTATATATATATACTATATTAATAGTGAATTGTATAACTCTTAAATGATTGATTTATAGATGTAAGGATTTATATTATCCTTACTCTATAATATTAATAAATGCTTTTTCTTTCAAATTATTAGTGATATAATAATATCAATAGATTGTTTTTTTTATGAAATTTTAATTCATGAAGATTGGAAATTTGTAATTATTGGATATGTATATATAATGATGATGATGTTTATTTTCATTTCATCAAAAGCTTGGGAAGTGAAAATTTGTATTGTTAAGTTTATTACGCTTTAATTATGTTACTCAATTGCAATGATTTTTACTTGGGGAATAGCTTTGCACATTTTGTCGTTGTTTATAGAAGCATCTTAGAGATTATGGTCAATCTCTAGTGAAAGATATAAACATTTGTGGTTTTGATTTTTATGCTTGGTAGCTACCCCTAGACTTTTGATGTTGAGTAATGTTATAGAAAGAGTGGCTTGCGGCAGGGGCTAAAATCCTAAGTGGTTGTTTTGGTAACCTATCGTATGTATGTAAATTCAGTGGAAACCTAACTAATGAACTAGAGGTTGGGTAGAAATAAACATTAACTCAGATAAAATTTTGCCTCGCCTACTTTATTAATGCTCGTTTAGATTGAGAAAAGGATGAGAAGGCCTGGAATGGCTAGTCACCAATCTTGTATTCTTGAAAGATGGAGTGAATCCACATTAGTCTACATAGGGGCTGGGAATCGGTAGAGACTGGCAGGGTAACTCTTGGAGAGGGCCGATAGTCTAGGAAGATTCACCAAGGTAACCTATCTTGATAGTGTGATGACACTCTTTATCTATTCCATGATTGTGATCCTTGTGTTGAGTTATCTTTAGTTGTGTTTTGTCACTGGGAGTTTATTTGTTATGATTTTTTACCGTCATGTCGTAATGTGTATGTAAGCCACGTGAATGTAATGTTCTGTATTCTTGTTTGTGGACCTATCAATGTCTCCTAGCACGGAGGGAGTGGACCTTCAGGATCCACGTGGTTGGGAGGAAACCGTGCTATACCTTCCTTGGATTTTCATGCAGTTGATGCTATACTTGCAACTGGTTCCAATTACTTCATTATTCGTGACAGTGGATGCGAAACATGTTCATGGATATAGATGTCAGATGTGATTTGACCATTATCTACTTTGTATATTTACCTCTTGTATAAGAGTATTCCCATTGTATCATCTTTTTGATGTATTAAGATTCATTGAAATCTCACATGATGTAATCTAGACATATAGAAATTCGATTATATAAAGTTTTGAAAACTAGATCATTCATGACTTTAAATTTGTGCTTATGTTTTATGATATAATGTGTTGAATTTATCTATTATGCTAATGTAACATCGTCTTGGAATCCTTTTGGCAGTTGTGTTATTAAATCTCTTTTTAAAAATAAAATAAAAAATTGTTCGGATAATTTGTTCTTTACGCTTTGTTTTAACGGAAACCAAGGTGGGGTGTTACACTCATATTATTGTTCGTTGTTTGCTCAGTTTTAGAGTAGATTTAAAGATTTTTATTATTGATTATTGAAGGCAATAATTGTTTCAATTTCTAGAATAGTGTTAGAGCATTAGTTTTAAATTTTTCAATCTGATCTAATTTGGCAGAAAATTATTGTTAACTATCTCTTGCAAGTTCTAATTGTGAGCAAATTTTCCCTCTTTCCCTTCCATGATCTTCCAATTCTCAGAATTTTCAAGTGAAACATGATTTTTAGGTACAAATTTTGTTGCTCACTTGCTAATTATTATCTTTTGTATAATATGAAAGATTCATTTGTTAGGTTACTGTCACATATTTAATGATTTCTCATTCTAGAACTAATTTTATCTTCCATTATCTCCCCTTCAACATGTCAAGCCTTCTTAGACAAATATCATCAAGAATAGGAGGATATATTTACATACAAAAGATAATGATCAATGCCCCATTCCTTTCTCTCCAAATCATTTTTTGATTAGACATCATCGAGAGGTCATTGGAATGGGCTCAATAAGATAAATCAACAAGACAAAGATCACGTAAACAAACAAGCTAATGTTCTTCATACCTCTAGCCAAGACTAAACTACGGTGATGTTTGATGTCTGATGTCCATTGTAGGAAGGATGCATCCTAAGACATGATGTTATCATATGATTTTGGGATTAACTGGATGATTAGGCTATTGATAGCAAGAGTTGACTAACTTGTTTACCTACTAACTTAGACATGAGACTTTTGACATTTGAGTTTTCACTTTTAATTTTCCATACTTGTTTTCGATTGTTTTACCAAAGGTTGGAGGTGAAAATTGATTATTATGAGTGGATTTTTATTGCAGGTGAACATTGAGGTGGGATGGATGATATTGGCCATTTTTTTTAATGTTTTTGGTATTTCGAAATGTTTTTAGGCTATTTTTTAGTATTTTTGAGATATTTTACAAATGTTTTGATTTTCAAAATTTTCAATGTTTTTGTGTTTTCAGAGATTTTGACCAAGAACCTAACCTAAATACCTATCCTAGGGGCCTTGGGGGTTGATCAAATATTAGCCTTGCCTATGTTATACCTGTAGAGACCACGTAGTTTGACTGACACAAACTCGTTTATTAATGAGATATGAACAATTGGACCATCAGTTTATTATGACACTCCTAAAGGACTAACCTAATGTGTCTTGGGGGAACATCAATGATGGCCTTGTCTATGTTCAAGATTAGAGATATATAGTTTGATGTCTATGTTCAAGATTAGAGATATATAGTTTGACATGATGACTTTGTTTTTTGACTTTTTTCATTTTTTAACCTTTTTTTGGATTTTTGACATGTTTTGGATGTTTTTGGATTTTATGATTTTATGAGTGTTTTTGGATTTTTTGTTGGGATTTTATGAATGTTTTTGTATTTTTTGTATTTTAAGAAATATTTCAAGAATATACACAAATCTGATGCAGGTATAAGAACATGCCCCTAACGTGATTTGATAGATTACTCTGATATATGTAGGAAAAATTGATCTTAGGAATGTGCCGAGTAGTTCTAGGGTGGAACATGATACCGACGTAGGATCAAGCTATGATGCAGACACAGATGGGCGAAAAATGGAGAATTGGAAAGTGGTGGGTGAATGCGATGGAAGGTGATGGGTGAATGATGCAGAATGAGCCGAAGAGATCATGGTGGATGGATAGTGCTTATTTACACAAGGAACCTGCTTGCCAGGTTTTTCACCAAGGTACTTGCTCAAAGCGCCACCGAAGTGGTTTTCACTAGAGGACAATTTTTTTTCTTTATTGTTTTCAATCCTTTTTCTAGTTTTTTTTTGGATTTTTTATATTTTGTTTTTATTTTTTTATTTTTTTGGATTTATAGCTTGAAAGCTTAGGCATAATTTTTTTTGAGATGAGAGCTATTAATGGGCTCCTGTAGAGGCTCACATTTGGGTGTGGATAGCTGATATGCTCTTGATTTATAACTTGCCATGAAGACAAAGGGTCCCAACCAGTTGGGTTCAAATTTTCCCTTACTATCTAGATTAGGTACATTCTTCTGATTTTCTTTCCACATGAGATCTTTGACTTAAAAGGACTGACTCCTGATCTTTTTATTATAGCTCCACTTAAGATGGTTCAGGTACACTTGTAGATGGTTTAAGGAATCCATGCACCGCTCATCCAATAGTTCTAGCTTGTTCAACCATGACACCCAATATTCTTCATCATTAATGAGATTCTACAATGATATTCTTAAGGATGGGAGCTTGATCTCAATGGGAAGGATGGATTTTGATCCGTAGACTAGGGAGAATGGTGTTGCACCTATAGGCATGTAGATACTCATTCGGTAGGCCCATAAGGCAAGATTCAAATGTAAGTTCTAGTCACGGCTAGCTTCATTGACTATTTTCTTGAGGATCTTTAGGATGGTTTTATTAGAAGCCTCAGCTTGGCCATTACCTAGGGGTAGTATGGGGTGGAGAAGTGATAATGGATATTGAATTTTTGGCATAGCTCATGAACATCCTGGTTTTTGAAAGGTGTCCCATTATCTGAGATAAGGGCTTGTGGTACACCATAGCGGAAAATGAGGTAGTTTAGGATGAATTTGGAGATCTGCTTCCCTATAATTTAGGTCATTGGGATGGCCTCTACCCACTTTGTAAAGTACTCTATTGTGGTGATAATGAACTTGTGTCCATTAGATGAAGTGGGAGTGATTTTTCCAATGAGATCAAGTCCTCATTGTGAAAAGGGCCAAGGTGTTATAATCGGTTGGAGCTCCTAAGCTAGTGCATGGATGAGGCCCCCATGTTGTTGACATTGTAAACATTTTTGGACATAATCATGAGCTTCCTTCTCCATCGTAGGCTAGTAGTACCTAGTCCCCAATATTTTCTTGGCCAAGGTCATACCACTAGAATGTGAACCATAAATACCATCGTGTACCTTAGTTAAAGTAGTCAAAGCTTCCTCAAGGTTAAGGCATCATAAGAGGGTTCCTTCGATACTCCTATGGTAAAGGGTGTCTACTAAGATAAAGGTCCTCTTAAGGTTTGAGGTGATGTCGGTGGGGAGGAATCCTATTTTCAATTAGGTGAATATGTCATGGTACCAAGGATCACCAGGACCAATGATTTCACACACGAACTCAAAATATGGTACCTCGAAAGCTAGTATGAGAAGATGCTCTACTAGGAATTCATGTTTATGGATGTTGGGTGGGATATCCAATAATGATCCGATTGTTTCCATGGTATCAACTACTCTATGGTTTACCCTCGGTATTTCCTCAAATGTGATGTTGATGAAGAAATCCTTGAGATCTTCCACCAGTTTCTTGTACGGGGTAAGTTTGTCATATTTTGTTTGGTATTCATCATTGACTTGATTTATAATTAGCTATGAGTCCCCATAAACCTTGAGTATCATGATTTTCCATTGTATCACAATCTGGATTCGGATGACAAGGGCCTCATACTTGACAATATTGTTGGTGCACGAGAAAGACAACCTATATGATTTAAGAATGCAATATCCTTGAGGTGTGATGAAGAGGAATCCTACTCCTAATCCATGCTATGTATATGATCCATCAAGATATACTTTCCAATGATATGTTGTATTAAGGTTGAAAATGGACTCATCTAGAAATTCAGATACTAGTGGGTTCTCTGAATATATAGGTGCCTTCGCTAATTGATCTACAATTGCCTGTCCCTTGATGGCTTTCCGTTTCACATATTCAATGTCAGATTCTATTAGGATCATGACCCACTTATCCATTCATCCCCTAAGTTTTGCTTTAGAAAGTAGATACTTTAAGGGGTCTATCTTAGTGATGAGCTTTATCTAATTAGCCAACATGTACTACCTAAATTTTTGTGTAGTAAACACTACTGCTAAGCAAGCATTCTCAATGAACATGTAGTTTAGCTCATGGCCTACCATGGTTTTACTAATATAGTAAATGGCTCTTTCCTTCCCTATTTCATCATGTTGAGCAAGGATAGCTCACAGTGCTATTGTCGTAGCTAATATGTAGAGTATCAATGGTTTTTTTTGAATAGGTGGCATGAGGACTAGCAGTGAACAACAAGTATTCCTTGATTTTATTGAATTCCCAATCACATTTCTCATCCCATTTGTATGATACCCCCTTGTGGAGTAGATGAGAATACATGATAATTTTATCTACTAATTGTGTTATGAATCTATGAATGGATTGGAGCCTTCCTTGCAAGCCCCTTAATTGTTTCAATGTTCTTGGTGCTTCCATTTCAAGAATTGATTTGAATTTTGCAAGGTCTATCTCAATTCCCCTCACTGATACAATATACCCTAGGAGCTTTCCTGATTGCACATCAAAGACACATTTCTTAGGATTGAGTCTAACCTTATATTCTTTGAGTCTATCAAAGATGGATCCTAGTGTTGCTATGTGGTCTCGACACTTCCTTGATTTGGCTAATATGGCATCTACATAATCCTCTACAAATTTTTGGATCATGTCATGAAAAATCAGACTCATATCCCTTTGGTATGTAGCTCCAACATTCTTTAACCCAAATGGCATCATGTTCTAGCAGTAAGTCCCCCATGGATAGGTGAAAGTTGTCTTATGTTGATCATCATTGGTTATCATAATTTGATTGTACCATGAAAATCCATCCATTAATGATAGCATTTCATGCCCTGCTATTAGATCTGCAATCATGTCTATGTTGGGAAGAGGAAAATCATCCTTAGGGCATGCTTTGTTTAGGTCCCCAAAGTCTGTGCAGATACGGATGCCCCCAGTGGGCTTAGAAATAGGTACAAGGTTGGAAACCCATTCAGGATAGTCAATGGGTCGTATGAAGCTAGTGTCAAGAAGTTTTTATAGCTCTAGTTTGACTAATAATGTGAATTGCGGATGCATCTTTCTCAAATTTTTTCTTATTGGCTTTGCTTTTGGATAGACTGCTAGATGATGGACTACTACCTGTAGATCAAGATCGGGCATGTCAACATAGGTCCATGCCAAATTTACTTTTCTTTCTCTCATAAATGTAGCTAAAATTTTTTGTTCCTTGGTCAAAAGTGATTCTCCATAGAAAGTGATGTGTGGTGTCTCTTTTGTTCCTAGATTGACTGGGTTGCATTTTTCTGCCACTACTACTAATTTTTCCTGATGGATGGAACTAAGGGGAAGATTGAATCCCTCATCCTTTGGTTCCTCAAAGAGGCTTTCACCATTGGATACGTCCTTTCTTTTTACTATTTTTGGGTCAGAAAGTGCCACAATGTGGTTTTCAATTAGAGACCTAGATGTTACTCTTAGATTTTCTATTTTGCAACTAAGAGATTCAATCGTTTCCCCATAGTATACATGTGTGTCCAGCTCAATATCAAACCCTGATTTATGATCTCTATATGGTAGAGTATCTCGTAGTCCCATGAATTCTGAGAGAGCCTCATCATTTTTGAATGTGTCTAAGATCGGTGGTCCTTGTTGGTCACAGTCTATCAGTTGGGGGTAGACAAGCTTTAGTTCAATAGTTTGGTTACTCAGCTCAAAAGACATGGTAGTGATCATAAAAAGGGAGGAATCCTCAAATAACATGGGTAGGTTAGTGATGGGATCCTTGTCACACACATCAGTTATATCGAAGATATAGTTATCTAGAGGTAGACCTGTGGATATTGGTAACTGTGGAGGAGCTTTGACTTTTTTAATAGGGGCACCTTTTCCAAGAATGGTTATCATCATAGGGGTACATCCAAGGCTGATTCTTCATGTGCTTCTTAGGAATAATAGGTTCTAAAAGGCCATTATCATTTTTCCTGATCTTCTCATTTTTGTTGTAGCCCCATCCACACATTAGCTAAAGACCCTTGTTGCTTTCCTCCATGGGGAGATTTGGTACAGGTCTGTTATCTTGATATAGAAATCTTGATACATCTTTCTAATCTACCACCGTTTTGCTTAGGTTTCCCCATTTTCTAAAGGCGGTAGGTTCTACTTTGAAGGTCTGAGATGTTGTGTCGATTGGTTGCGGTTTCCCATGGGATCTAGGAGATTGAGGTAACTCTCCTATCACAAAGGCACTCTTTTTAATTTTATAGTATCCACATCCATTATCTTGGATAATAACCTTAACATCGGGGATGTCTGGAATGGAGGTATCTTTGTCTCAGAAGTGGAGGCTAGGGTGGATGGGTCTATATATGAAGATGTGGGTTCCTCATCATTCTTCAGGACTTGGGGGATCTTATAATACTTGGCCTCTAGATTTTTGCAATAATAGAATGGTTTGGGATCACCATGGACTATGACTTCTTGGTTTTGACAAGGGAAATTAACATATTGATGGAATGTGGATGTGACGGATTGCATCTGATGGATCCATGGGTGTCCTAGGAGGATATTGTATGTGGCTTCAAGGTCAAGGAATTGACAAGTAGTCTCCATGCTTGTTGACCTTACTTGAATAGGGAGCTGAATGGTGCCTTGAGATACCCTTTCTTGATCATCATAAGCCCTTATAGTGATACCTTTTCATTTCTAGATGACATCTTCATAGAATCCTAGATTCTTTACTAGCTTTAGAGTACAAATATTCAAACTTGCACCTCCATCCACCAAGACTCATTTGAATTTATTCTCTTGGACTAAGACTTCAAGATGGAGTGCACAATTATGAGATGGTTGGGTTGGAAGATCATGCTAAAAAAATGTGAGGAGATGCAATGTGGTGATATGTCTGACCATAGCTTAGAACTGGTCAGCATCAAGATCTGTGGGGACAAAAGATGTAACTAATTCCTTTTCTAGGATATACCTATGTGTGGGTGAGATTTTTAGCTACTCCATGATAGAGATTTGGGCGGGGGTACTTTTTAGCTGATCTAGGACATTATAACCATTAGGGAAGGATTTTGGATTCACAACAGGTGCCTTAGGTGGTGGTGTTGGCCCTAGAATGGTAATTTTCCCGCCACATGTAGTGACTCCACACTCGGCTCTAGATCCTTTGATATTGACAACTATGACCCATTCATCCAAGGATGCAACAACATGGTCATATATATGGTTCACATTGTTGTAACTTTTTCCTTTACCATTGTTGTTTCCTTTATTGTGATCTGGCATCAAATCTGTGTATATTTTGAGGTCTTGATTCCCAGCTAGTTGTTCAATGGATATGATCTTATTATCAATAAGATCTTGGATCAGATTCTTGAGTCTCATACAACTAGCTGTCATGTGTCCCTTTATTTTGTGAAACTCACAGAGATGTTTGTCATTATACCATGAGATTTTCTTGCACCAACTATTGCATGATAGATTCGATTGGTTCCCCAAGTGGTGTGTATTTTTGTTTAGGGGGATATCTATTCTTTGGGGGTGGTCCCCCTTGAGTATTTAGGTTGTTGTCTATTTGATTGTTGGGTTGTTGTTGCGATGATGGGTTGGTTTGAGTTTTGTTTTGGGTATTGACTTTTGGTTGTTGATACATTTGTTGTTGTGTATTCTACCTTGGGGCACTGATAATAACTTTGGCATCAACAACACCATTGTTAGTGACATTTTTATTCTTTTCCCACATGCGAGGTTTGTCATTGTAACTTTTTGATGGTCGATTATCTTGATATGTGGGTGTGCCCCCTTGTGCTATAAGGGCTCTTTCGACGTTGAGTGCCTTGGGGATCAATTGGTCATATGTTATGCATTGCATTTTCAAATGAAAGGATATGGTACCTTCAAGGTTGGAGATGATCATCCCAAGTTGTTGTTCTTCAGGCATAACCCATTTTCTCTTGTTGGCCTTAGATCGCCATCATTGCAAGATGGATGTGAATATTTCCACCTTAGCTTATTTTAGGCTGGATAATTATTCCAAGCTTACATCTACACCTATGTTAAATGAATAATTTTGTAAGAATAAGTCCACAATTTCTTGAAAAATTTTAATTATGAGGGGAAGGCGGGAGAACCATTCCATTTCTGGACTATCCAAACTCCAAGGGAAGAGTCTCATTAAATAAGAATCATCATGCACAACTTCTATATAGTGTACATGGAATTCCCTGATGTGATCTTCAAGATTCCTAGTCCCACGATATTTGTCAAATTTTGGTATCTCAAATCCTTGTGAGAATGGAACCATCGTAATGCTTCTATCAAATGGATAGGGGCACAAATTCCCTTGTGATTTTTTTCTCTTTCCTAATTGTATGTTTATCACTTGTTGCAAGAGCAGTTTAATTTGTGTGGACAAATCATTTTGTGGATCTACTAGTGGGATGAATGTGTTTTGGGGTGGTATTGTTGCTTGAGTGAGTGATTGGTTGACTTGCGAGTTTGTGTTTAAGGAACTTGGTTGCATGTTCATGGGAGGCCGCTGTAAGTTTTGTTGTGCAAGCAACACTTTTTGGTATGCCTATAGTTGTTGCTATGCCAACAATGCTTGTTGTTGGTCTTGCTGTTGCTGCACCAACAATGCTTGTTGTTGGGCTTGTAGTTGAGCTACTTGTTGTTGTGCTTGGTATTGTTGCAAAGCTTTCTAATAAGCTTGTTGTAGTAGCAAGGCTTGTGCTTGGGCTTGTTGCGCTTGGTATTGAGCTTGTGCCTGTGCTTGAGCTTGTTGAGTGGCTTGTGTGGCTTGTGCAACCTATTGTTGTTGCTAATAGGCTGTCGTCAGGTCCTAACACTTCGGTTAATAAACACATTAATATATCGACCGGGTAGTGTCCAAAGGCTGTATGTAATAGAAGACATATTAACTATCTCTCTCGGGTTCTCTAAATACCACCAATTGAAATAAAACTCTAAACTAAAAAGCCTCTAAACTTAGAAAGAAGGAAATCATCTATCTAGAAAACTTGAAATAATTAAACTAGAAAGCATAAAACTATGAATCTAAAAAGCATCACCACTAAGATAGAAAGCATGGAAATGATTAGTCTAAAGAATGTATAGATTGCTGAAGAAGTAAAAATTGTAACAAAACTAGGAAAAAATGATCTAGTGCAAAAGATAACAATCTAAACAATTAGCAGAAAATGATTTAACAATCTGAAACAACTAAAGGAAGGTGCTTTGGAACTTCAAACAATAAATTTAGAGACTATAGACTTAGCTATAACCTATAGGATTGATTTTAACATGACACACATAAAAATAAATTCTAATTTTTATTATTATCTACTAGAAGAAAGTGCAGAATGAGAAGAAAAATACTTATCTATCTAATCTATAACCCTTGAGTGACAAGCTCTCAGGTGACTCTATGACTATCTCAGATCACATGCATTGGTAATCTCCAGGTTACTTCATTCAAAGAAATCCATTCACATTGTTCAGTAATTCCAAAAGTGGAAGGAAAAACTCATTTTATTCATATAGAAGTTTAACTTAGAAAGACATAGTGGTAGCATAACAATATTCTTGTGTATTCATTATTTTCAATAGTTACATGTTTATATGCATCTAAAAATCCTACTTTTCAATTGATAAATTCTTCAAATGATTTTCAAAAACTAATAGAATTTAAAGCCCATGACATGAAATGTTAAGAAGCTTGACACAAGCCATAGAGTCTTTAGAATTGAAAATAATAGAAACTATGAAGACTCGATCCATAATGTATGCTCCTAAAATTATGGTGCCCATTCACTTGTCTTCAACGATGTTGAGACTTGCGTTAAAACATTTTTTATTGGAATGGTAACTGATGGTGGAAGTTGACCTGTGGAATGATCAAGAAATAAACCATTAAATCAACACAAATTAGCTTATTTCAAATAATTTCAAGAAACAAAGATTGCATACTTATTCATAAAAAGAGAGCAATTATTTATCCTAAAGGTAATTAATTGGTAGGTAAGTTTGGTTGAAAGGTATAAGGTTGAGTATTGAGTCCATAATATTGATGAGGTTATTTTTACCTCATCAATTATAGTAAATATTGCACTTGTACTTGGGTAGCCTGTTGTGCTTGTTGTGTGGCTTGCTGTGCCTATGCTTGTTGTGTAGATTGGGTGGTTTGTTGTGTAGCTTGTTGAGCTTGAAATTGCTAGAGTGCCTTTTGGTATGCTTGTTGGGCTACTTGCAATTTGATGATGTATTGATTCTTCATATTTGGATTTGGTTGTGGAGGTGGGGGATTTGGAAAAATGGTGTGAGATGAGGTAGCAAGATTTTGTTGAGGTGGTTGTGGAGGTGCTTGTTGAGTGATGACAAGAGGTTGTGTGGTATGGTTGATGTGATAGGTTCTTGGGAGACCATGTTTTGGAGAATTTGGGGTGTTGTAGATGGTGTAAAAATTGATTGGGATGTTTGGATTGGTGCCACCTGGTCTTGCCATACTGATGGCATGCTCGGAGGATTTGGCATGATTGACATGTTGATTTGATTTGTGTTGGAGGATTGATTTGACTTTATTGGTTTTGGATTAGTATGTTAGGTAAAGGGGGTTGCCCTAAACTTGGATTGGTGCAGATTTTGATGTCAAAAGAGGAAATGATGGGAAGATTGGAGGTGTGTTCCCTTGCAAAAGTGATGATGATGCATCAAAAGTTCCCCCTTGTCTAAATAGACCCACTTGTCCTTGTGATATCATGGGGAGAGAAACTTGTGTATCAAGCAAATATGTCAATGATGTAGAGAAGGTGGATGAATTGTTGGTGTCACAGAAAATGAGTGTGACATATAGATGTTTTGGGTCTTATGGAATGGTGTTTGGCATACCCAAGATGGTGTTTGTATCCAATTTTTGGTTATTTACAAGGAGATGTGTTTGAATAGCTTGGAGTAATGAACTCCCCTTGGTAATCATGGGTTGAATTGCAGCATGAGATGATGTTGGTTGGATGATGCTTTGGAAGGAAGGTGTGAATGATACTAGTGGAATATTCCCAAGAGGTTGTTCCACAATAGTGCTCACATCAAATTCAGAAGGGAGTTTAGCCCCTTCCTTTGCTAATGCTAGCATGTATTGTGTGGGATTGAGTCTCGTGACAGTGTTGACAATCTTGTGTGTTTAAGGATTTTGGACTAGCTCAATTATTTCCTCTTGGGAGATTCCCTTGTATTTGTTGGTGACATCCTCCACTTGACAACCTCCCTCTTGAAGATCTTGTGGTAGTTGAGGGGTGTTAAGTGTAGGGTTGGTAGATTCGATGGGTTTGAATTCTGATGCAATTTGGCTCAAATCACTTGAAGTGGATGTTTCTTTGTTTTATTTCATGCTCTTGTTGTGTTGTGATCTAGTTTGGACCATAAAATAAGGATCAAATTCTAGGAATATGGGAGGTAAACCTCTAACTCCCTTGGTTGATCTAGACTTTAGGACTTTTGTATTCGGTTTGATTTGATTTTGGATAATGAACCTATAAACCCCAAGATGTTAGCTATTATCGTGGGATGAACTTGTCCACAAGGATGATAATTTAACTAAATGTATGAGGAAGGATTCATCCACACACACTTAGTTAAAAAAGTGATTTTGATTTTGATTTGAAGGATTTACCAAAAGTCTAGTATGAATGATTTTTCCAAGGTTGTAAAAGTTGTTTGTGAAATGGGATTTGATTTGATGTTTGGGATGGATGAAGGTGTTGATTTGATCCTAGATGAACCTAGAAAGACTTTGTTTACAAGATCAAGGTTTTAAAGAACATGCTATACCTCCAAAAAATTTCAACCCTATGTGAGAAAATCAAAACGTTGTAAAAGACTCAGATTTTGACAATAATAGAAGGAATACAAGTTTGTATTATTTCTTGAAGCACGTTTGTAAAATTTGTAGACCAATCTATCCCTAGTTTCGTGAAGTGCTAGAAGATGTTGCTTGAGATCCTTTTCACTAAGATGTCTTTCATGTTTATTGAACTTTGGCTTTGGGATTTTGATCTTGCAGGAAATAATTTGAACAAACACATATGTGGGGTTCAATTGTCTTTTATCTTGATTAAATGGATTCTTTTTACCACATCAACACTTCTTGCTTAAATTTCAAACTAAATGTATATGTCTCCATTCCTTTTCATTCCACAAGGTCCATTATGTAAAATCAAAGAATCAAGGGCATAGTTTTCCTAGATTGACTTTAGAGAGAGAAAATTGAGATATGTACCCAAATATTTAGAAGCCTCTAAGGATATAATCCCTAGGGACAAGCAGTAATATGTGAAATTTTCAAGGGTATTTTCTCTTTCCAAAGGGTTTGAAATTTAATGACTTGTTGAATGTTTGTTTCAAATTTTTGAGATTCAAGCAATGTATTTTATTGACTCGCAAATTGTACAACCCTAGGATATAAAGGAAAATATTTGTTAAGTCCCTACTAGGATTTATCCAAACACTAAGATAAAGTGAACAATTAGAGACTTGGCGACACTAACTCCCCCTTTCTTGGTACACTCTTCTTGGGACCACCAACTCTCAAAATCCTAAAGATCCAGAGACCTTGAGGATTTTTTCTATTTCTACTTTGAATAGTACAAATGTGGGGCAGCTTTAGAACGATTGTTCTTGCACCAAAAAATAGTAAGTATTTTGGTTTTTAAACAAGTAGGTTGTAGTAAGCACTTCCGTTTGAGGTGGCCATACATGCAGAAAGACTAGCTCAAGACTATGGTGAGTTAAGAGGCCTCCCAGTCCTTTCCCTAAGGAAGGATTTTCATGTATCACACAGATACTATGGGTGACACTTTTTGGTATGACACATCTGTACTTGTTAATGAATTTCATCACAAACACATTTTTATATAGTGATTGGAAGAGCTTGGCTTTAGCCCATTACCGCTTGAGTTGTTCCCTTGGGGTGAGTACTTTTTCCCACCAAGGCAGGATCTCTAAAGATAAACAATAGTGAAGAAGTATATTTGTAGTTTGACTGCCTAGTTTGTGTAAAGCACTTAGGAGGGAACACACACAATGCCTTTCCTTCACACTCACATGGTTCAATTTTAGCTCCAAATTGAAATTTTGGGGTAATTTTAGACAACCAATGTCACTAGAATGCTTTTTATTCTCAAGATCACCGTGAAGCACGAGAGAAGTGCATACACATTCGAATGACACAACTTATGAAAAATTAAAAAGCAAGGAAAACACAAGTTCGTTTTAAGCCCAAATAAAGATGAATTCTTTTTCGAGCACCAAGCTTAAATATGAGTTTGTCTTGTTCAATTTTAGCCCAAAATCAAAGTCTAGTAAGTTCCTAATGTTCAATTTTAACCAACTTTGACAAAGCTTGAGTTGTTTGTAAATTTTAAGCCCAAAATAACTCTAGTTGGTCCTAGAACAAGAAATATAATGTAGAATTGGGAAGCCTAAGCTATTACAATGAGCATTAAAAAATGATTTTAGATTTCCAAATTAGTTTTCCTCCCTTTCCTGCAAAGGCCACATTGTGTAGCAAATTCGACACTCTACAACTGCACAAATGCGATGCTTTGTTGAAAGATAATGCAACTCTCTGCAAAGGATAGAGATAATGAATATGATGAAATTTCAAAGGCAATGCTCTACAAAACCAAAAATAAGATAGAAGGAAAAAAGAGTGAAGGCAATGCTTCAACAAAAGTGACACGACAATGGCAAGTAAAAGCAACATGATGTGGCGAAAGTGGCGTTGGAAGTAGAAGCGATGCTCTGCAAATAAGAAAATGTGATGTAATAAGAAAAGGTGATGTTGTATCTGGCAAGGGGGGTATTGCTCCCCTATAGTTGCACAAAAATGAAATTTTAGGAAAAAAATTGTTAAAATAAAGTGACCAGCCCTCCTTCTAGTGCCAAAATATGAGTATCTAATCTGCAATTAACTAACAAGGATCAACAAACAAGTGTCAAACGTGTTATAAATAAAATAAAACACTCCCTATGAGATTATTTGATCAAGAAGATGAGAAAAATGATAAAAAATTTGAAATAAACCAAACAAAGTATGTAATCTATCAAAATCAACCAAACCTTCATCCCATAGGGGGAGTGGTTTTCCCTTGATGCGGAAAGAAGCGCTTTCCCAATCCCTTTGATAAAATTTTAATGTAGATTGTGATTCCAAATATGAAATTGATGCAAAATGGTGAAACTATGCTCAAAATAGATGAAGATGATGAAATGCTAAGTATGAAAATGGCTATAGTGATAATGCTTGAAGTGGTCATTCCATATTGCGAAAAGGATGCTTCTATTTATAGAACTCAAGGGTTGAAGAATGAAAGAAATTGGTGAATGTGGGATAAAATGGGAGCCAATGAGAATGTGCCAAGTGTCACAATTCTATTGGAGGAAGGTGGAGCACATTTTGGGAAATGTGTGAGTGGAGGAGGATGGAAGAGAAGTAAATGAGAATGGTTGACGATTTGAAAGGTTGTAAGAAGAATTGAATGAATATGCAAGAGAGGTTATTGAGGATGTAAGAGATTTTTAAAATCTTTGGAGGGAAATTGAATGAGAGGTGGTTGAGAGGAATATTCCTTGGAATATGCCTTTGTGAGGGGGTAAAAGCAAGAAGTTGGGTACACGAAGAGAGGAAGTTTTGGCCAAAACAAAAAAAATTACACAAAACACGTACGCATTTTAAAAAAATGCATATGCGTTACAAATTGGGTACCCGAGCCTAAATCTGAACGCGTATGCATTCAAATTTGAGTATGCGAACCGAAAATGCATATGCGTTATGAAAAATGTATGCATTCATAATGCGTACACGTTTCTTAAAGGTATTTATTTTTTTAAATTGGCGATTATGTTTTCATTTTCACTCACAGTTTTAGCTACGCCAGAGAAGAGGAGACAAGATCGTGTACACGTTTCGAAGGGCCTGATTGAAGAAAATTTTCACTACTACCTCCTCCCGTCGACACAACCAACCTCAACGACCTCCAGGTTGGTTGAATTCTACCTTTTTTTTCTTTATATCTTGTGTTTTTATTTTGTAATTGGTATTTAGTTTTTGTTTGTTTAGTTTTTTTTGTTCAATATTTTATAGTTTTTAAACCAAAAACATCAACAAAACAAAGAACTTTAAATTGTAAACCAAAAACTATAAAAACTAAGCCTAAATTGGACATATTTAACTTAGAAATAAAAACCATAGAAACCCTAGGTTCCAAAAAACACAGGTCCCTCAAAACTAATTTACCAAGGTTAATCTTTGGACCTAAACCCTAAAACGTAAACCTAAAACCCTATTTAACCTAAATGTAAACCTAGAACCCTAATAGCTCACATAATTTTAGAAGTATCCAGGGAATATTACCTAGATTTGGGGTAGTTTTCATTGAGATTGAGATTGAGATTGAGGCTACGAATAATTCACATTAGGATTTTTCAGTTATTGCTACACTTCAATGACCAATTTATAAAACATCCTTGTCACATTGTGTAGTGTCATAAATTAGGGCTCCTTGGAGGTTTCTTACATTTTTTATTTGACATAGATATGTTTTCATGTCATCAAATCTCTAAATCTACACCCTAAACCCTAAAGCATTCATTTTTTCATAGGACCTTAAAATGAAATTTGGTTGCCTTAGGCAACTCCACCAAATTTTATTCCCTTAAGCCATGAACCATTTTTTCCTAGGACCTTACTAGAAATAGATCCCCTTAAGCCACCCTATCACCCTAAATTGTAAATCAATGTCATAAGGGGTCCTAATATGACATTTCTTAAGGGGATCAAAGAAGTTCTCAAAATTTGGTGAATAGAGCTCAAGCTCATCTTTGTTTATTTTTTACATTGCAATTAGGTCACTAACATATATCTATGTGTCCCTTTGAATGTATTCTATTAATTTTTCATTCTTATCTTTAGTATTCTTTGAAAAAAATGAGTGAGATTATAAATTAATGTTAGTGTTAAACTTATAATTTCTTCTTATCTACTTTGTCCCACTATAGAGAACTTGTGTCTCTTATCATGAAATTTGAAAATTTAGATAAATCCATTTATGTCCTTGAATTTAATTAAATTCTATGTCATACTTGATTAATACATGTATTCATAATCGATATACCTTAGCTCTATAGATATACTCTTGTTGGAAAACAAGAGCTATCTCAATCAACTATTCCACAATAAAATTTTGCTCACTAACTTGCAAGTCCATTATCCCAAGGGCCATCCAAACTTCACCCTAAGTTCCCTAAACCCTAAACCCTAAAGCATTCATTTTGTTGCCTTAGGCAATTCCACCAAATTTTATTCCCTTAAGCCATGGACCATTTTTCCCTAGAACCTTACTACACATAGATCCCATTAAGCCATCCTATCACCCTAAATCATAAATTGATGTCTTAAGGGGTCCTAATATGACATTTCTTAAGGGGATCAAAGAAGTTCTCAAAATTTGGTGACTAGAGCTCAAGCTCATCTTTGTTTATTTTGTACATTGCAATTAGGTCACTAGCATATATTTATGTGTCCCTTTGAATGTCTTCTATTAATTTTCCATTCTTATCTTTAGTATTATTTGAAAAAAATGAATGAGATTATAAATTTTAATGGTAGTGTTAAACTTATAATTTCTTCTTAACTACTTTGTCTCACTATAGAGAACTTGTGTCTCTTATCATGAAATTTGAAAATTTAGATAAATCAATTTATGTCATAGGATTTTTAAATTAAATTCTATGTCATACTTGATTAATACATGTATTCTTGTTCGATATACCTTAGCTCTATAGATATACTCTTGTTGGGAAACAACCACACCTATGAGTAAACTTCCCCTCACCCCAAAAGATAAAGCTCTAGACCAATAAAAACTTAGAAGAATAAATTAATTATTGATGAATTAGTTAATTGATGATAGGCTTGATATTTATGAGCTCCATTGAGCACCCTTGTCTAACAATAATCCTAATATAAATAGAATCTAGTATAATTTTTACTTGAATTAAACTATATGGTTTTCATCATTTACCCATTTTGACACTCATTCTTGAGTTGTTCATAACCTAAATTACCTTGGGGACCTTTCCTTCTCTTTTTCCACCTTTATATATGTAATAGAAGACACTCTAAACAATCCCTAACCTCCTATTTTAACACCCAATTTGAGAAATAAAAGTTATATATCTACATGTGTCTTATTTTTCATTCTTTAGTCCTTTACCTTAATCTTAAGTCTTTATCTTGATGGTGATTTATTTAAATAAATCTTAAGTCTTTACCTTAATCCATGTGGTTTTATTTATTTTTAAATAAATCAATTAATGTATAGATCATCAAATTTGGCTATAGTTTAATTATCAAGTGATATCTAGCTAAAAATTAGTTTATGGGGCCTTCTTTTAGGGGATTCACTTAATAAACCAATGATATAGTGCATGCATTTGAATAGGGTTCTAATAAAACCCCCTAATTTCATTTCTACCCTTTGTATTAATAACCACACACTGGACTCAATTTAATGTGTGTACATGCTATGGATTTTTAATGTTATGAATTTTTTAATGTTATAAATCAAATGGTCTTTAAATGAAATGTATTTTGAATTTGTGCACGTTCAATGTGATTTTTAAATAAATTTCAAATTGTGTGCATTATTTAATTAGTTTGTTGATATATATTTTTTAATTGTTTAACATGCAGTTGCCATTTAATTTCTCACATGGATCCAAAATTTAATATAGAGGATTTATGACTGATCCAAAAATTCCTATAGATCCCATACATCTAGATTCACCACCAAAACAAAACCGCACACCTCCAAATTCTCCACCTTCTAACCCCCCACCCCCTGTAGTAGATCAGGTTCAATTAAGAGAGAGCATTCAAGCAAACCTTATTGTGATTCAAGGAAATATATATCTGATAAAAAATGAGCCTAGAATCCCTCCCCATCTCGCATAGTTTGCATCTACGATGCAAACTATTGTCGATTCTATTCGATCTATTGATGCAGACCTAGATAGGTTCCATCAATGGAGAGAAGAGAGGAGACAATTCTATGTAGATGGATTTTCCTATAAAGAAATCAATGACCTTAAAATCACCAAACAAGCCATATGCTAATATTTTATTAACCTCCAAACAAACCAACCAATTCCACCCACCAAAAAATGAATTTCAATTTTATGGTGTAGGCACCCACAAATAGCTACATATTTTTGGGATAGATGGTGGACGGTGTTTGATAATCCACCACATGGCAATTGTGAGGTGCTCCTATACTTTTTGAGAAAGTTATGGGCTGAGTTTGAGTTGGGTAAAAACCCCAACTATTTTGATATGAGGTCATTTCAGGGATTGGGTGTGGCATGCCCCAACATAGACTAGGAGCACATGTTGATCCTTAGCAACATGCTTTGATTGCTCCTATTGTTCCTCCTCCTCCTAGTGTTCCCATTACATTTCAACAACATACCATGTTATTAACATTAGGAGCATTGAGTTCACTTTCAGGACATCTCACTCATCAGGCTACACACGTAGTGATTGAAGTGGCCAATAAAGAGCATGGAGGCCTAGGCTATAGGACTTCAGGTGACCCACATGCATCTAGGATGGAGCCATACATGAATTTACTATATTCTTAGGATCATCCTACACATTTATGTTCATCTTTTGAACTTAAATTTAATTCAAGTTTGAAATGTGAATAATTCATGTAAATAATAACATCAAATTATATATATAATATATTATTAATTCAATAAGTGTTTGGTGTGGATGCATGATTGCACGGTGCTTGATCACGTGTCTATATGTCGAGTGCTGTAGATCTGGGCTCACCTTTTGGATAGGTACTTGAACCGATATATATTAAATAATTTGTGTGGATATATCTAATCTAATTTGAATTTGTACACATGTGTGAATTGATATATTATATCTAGATGCAGGGAGGTCATACGATACCTAGTACTGACCAACCACAAGTTGTAGTGAGCGCTCCTGAGACATCATCAACTCAGGTGTGTGATTTCAAAAATTTGTTAAGTTTAAATTAAATACACATGATAGATCTAATTTAATTTGTTCATTTACATACACATGTGTGAATTTGATCTATACAAATTGTTGTACATCTATATGCAGGGATTTCATGAGATACCCATGGTGGGTGCACCTGAGACATCGTCAACATTTATGCATGGGAAATCTCAGGTGTGTGATCATGAGGTCATATCATTCGAGTTTGTAAACTTTACTAAATCTCCTATACAATTTTTACAGACCTTTTCAATATATATATATTCGAGGTTTTAACATATTGTTTGCTTTATATGAATATGCAGGATATAGTAGATCAAGAATTTGGATCTTCTCAACTGACAGTTATGCTACCTATTGAGCAAAACGTGCCAGTAGATTCACATGATCATATGGTAATTTATGCATACTAAAAATCATCTTTATTGTATTTACTAGATATTTAATTAAATTCATTTTTATCTAAAAGTTTATATTTTCAAGTTTAAATATGTTTAATTATATCAAAATTTCTAAATAACTTTAAATCTAATTTCAAGTTTCTTGTACTCTTTTACAACATGATGTGGGTACAACTAGTTGACATGGAACAAAGAGGAGACTTGATATGACCGATCAACCTAATAGTTAGATGGTTCTAAATTTTATGGACTATAGTTCTCTAGTTTTATTTAAATATATGCGTTCCAGACTTGACATATACATCCTGAAATATAAATTTTATAGACTATCTATCTCTAGTTTTATTTTGAAAATGTTATTATCATATTTGTGTTTATTTATATCAATTGACTTTAATATGATGATTATATATGCAATCAATTATGATCGTGTTATGTTCATTTTGATGATTATATGCACTCATGTATGTATAGATATAGATTATATATAATTTTCAAGTAATACATGCACTATATAAATTCTTATCTAGAATAAAATTATATATATAATTTATCACATGGTTAGGTGACAAATTAAAACATTCCTTAAATAGTTTAGATAATATACATAATAAATTAAGGGCAGATAATTTTAACTATTTTCCAATTCTAGCAAATATTTGAATCAATAAACAAAAATATATCTCCTTGTATGTATAAAATGTATAATCTATACAACTGAACAATTATATACAATGTGGTAAATACAAGACATGAAATGTATAATCTATAAAATTGGAACAAGATATTTAAAAAGTGACTAATAAGCTCATTGAAGTTCATACATTGAACAAACACATATAATGTCTATGGATGTTTAATACAACTATATAACATGATGAAACATATATGTGCATGTATATACAATTAAAGCTTATCAACTTTTAGGTGAAGACCAAAAAATGATATTTACATAGTCTCTTGATAAAATAATTTTTCAGTGACAATCAGATGGTAGACCGACTTGATGAGAACTTGCAAAAATAATTAATGTAAGTAACTATAATTTTTATGAGTCATTAAAGTAAAAAAAATAATGCAAGAAAAGAACAATATATAGTAAATTCCATTCAAATTCAAATGTTGTTTTCCATAGGATGGATTAAGGGGACCTAAGAGGATGGCTTAAGGGGAATTATGAGAGTGACTTAAGGGATGCAAGATTGTAGATTAAGGGTATGTAAGAGGATATGACTTAAGGTTCCTTTAAGAGGATGGCTTAAGGGTATGCAAGAGGGTGGATTAAGGGGAGTTGAAAGAATGAAGGGATGTAAGATCCTGGTGGATTAAGGGGAGTTGATAGAATGACTTAAAGGGATGTAAGAGAGTGGATTAAGGGGATGCAAGAGGGTGGATTAAGGGGAGTTGATAGAATGACTTGAAGGGATGTAAGAGGGTGGATTAAGGAGTTGATAGAATGACTTAAAGGGATGAGAGTGGATTAAGGGGATGCAAGAGGGTGGATTAAGGAGTTGATAGAATGAATTGAAGGGATGTAAGAGGGTGGATTAAGGGGAGTTGATAGAATGACTTAAAGGGATGTAAGAGAGTGGATTAAGGGGATGCAAGAGGGTGGATTAAGGGGAGTTGATAGACTTGAAGGGATGCAAGAGGGTGGATTAAGGGGAGTTGATAGAATGACTTAAAGGGATGTAAGATAGTGGATTAAGGGGATGCATGTCATGAAACTTACGATATGGCTTAACAGGCCCTAAGAGGATGGCTTAAGGGGAATTATGAGAGTGACTTAAGGGATGCAATATTGTGGATTAAGGGGACTTGAGAGAATGACTTTAAACCCTAAAAAAATATAGCTTAGGACCTAAATCCTAGGATATGAACCCTAAACCTTTAAAACCCATATAGATTTGTTATTCTAAGCATCTCATGAACCCTAGAAACCCTAAACCCTAAACCATATGACCTAGAGACTAGGAGATGAACCCTAAACCATTAACCCATATAGATTTGTTATTCTAAACATCTCATGAACCCTAGAGAGACTTAAGGGGATGCAAGTGGATGGATTAAGGGTAGATATACGAGAATATGGATTAAGGGGTCCTATGAGGATGGATTAAGGGTTGTTGAGAGAGTGACTTAAGGGGATGCAAGTGGATTGATTAAGGGTAGGTATACAAGGATATGGATTAAGGGGTCCTAAGAGGATGGCTTAAGGGATATTGAGAGAGTGACTTAAGAGGATGCAAGTGGATGGATTAAGGGTAGATATACAAGGATATGGATTAAGGGGTCCTAAGAGGATGGCTTAAGGGGTGTTGAGAGAGTGACTTAAGGGGATGCAAGTGGATGTATTCAGTGTAGATATACGAGGATATGGATTAAGGGGTCCTAAGAGGATGGCTTAAGGGGTGTTGATAGAGTGACTTAAGGGGATGCAAGTGGATGGATTAAGGGTAGATATACGAGGACATGGATTAAGGGGTCCTAAGAGGATAGCTTAAGGGGTGTTGAGAGAGTGACTTAAGGGGATGCAAGTGGATGGATTAAGGGTAGATATACAAGGATATGGATTAAGGGTTCCTAATAAAATGACTTAAGGGGAATTAATAGACTTAAGGGGATGCAAGAGGATGGATTAATGGTAAATAAGAGGATGAATTAAGGGGTTTTAAGAGAATGACTTAAGGGGATATGAAATCAATTATAAATTTTTTATAAAATGACAATGAATTAAATTTAGTTTTATATTTATACTATCAATTAAATGTATCTAGAACTATATATAGTTACTTGTCTCTAGATTCGAATTCCATTGTAATATATGTGCATCTCCTCTCCTTTTTATAAAGAATCTAATTTTGGGAGACCTGGAACAAAAAATGATATAAAAATTTAATTAGGAAATGACTAAAGACAAATATATATATCAATTAAATATATATACAACTATATACTTACTAATATTTATTTACTCCGTTGTACCATTTGCATCCTCTCCTTTTTGTAATGCATCTATGATTGTCTCATGATCGTCCATTGAAAGTGTCCATAAAATTTTATTAGCAGGCCTCCCTTGATATCTAACTAGTTTTATATTCATTGCCAAAATCAAATGTGAATAATGTATAATCTTCTTGTGTCTTTCATAATCTTCAAATGCAGGCAAGCCATTCTTTCTTATCAAATATTTTCGAAGCTAGGTGCCAACAACAACCATTAAACCAGTTGGATACTCAAAGTTTTCATTATCCACTCTAAGAGGTACCAACTTATGTTTTCTCTCAACACATCTAGCCAACCAGTACTCTGTATGTTCTTCATTCCCCTCAGGTGCAACAACAACATACACATGTCTTGTAAAAATAAATAAAAAAATCAATAAAGAGGGACTTATATTTAATTCACATATAAACATGCATACATATAAAATTCAACTCAATAAATAATGCACCTTCTTGTACAAGATCTGAAACATGATCATAATCATCTGATGCGAACACTTGATTATGTTCAATTGTTGTTCCATGTTGAACATGTGTCAATGTAGGCATTAAGGCTCTTTGTTTCCATTGTTTGACCCATTCCGTATTTTTGCATGCCTCCCAATCACCTGCAATACAAAATTGAAAAAAGAATGCCAACTCCATTGTCCATATTGTCCATGTGTTTGCATTCAAACTCTTAAATGAATGCCATTTTGTAGATCCATTAATTGTTTCACAATCTTGTCAAGAAAAAATATCATTTTCTTCAAATAACCAAAAGAAGCATCGAATTATTGAGCTCTCACTTGTTCTTGTAGATAATTTGGTATTGCACCAATCTATAATTGCACGTGCATCTCTAAATTTTGCAGCATCCTCAAATTTTAGTTGCTCTCTAGCAATAGCTCTTTTCACACATGCACCTGCTCCATTGTGTTCTCCCTTACCATGACCAGCTTCAAAAAAACTCCATATGTGCTGGATATTATTTTCCTTATGAACTCTACATAACCAATAAAAAATTCTAGAATTTTTGAATTGACCCATGAAATTATTCGACCATATGAGATGTTCTAACATTTGAATTCCTCTCTCTTTTAAATTTTTATAAAATATATCTAAACAATATTGAACAAACTCAGATGAATGTAATCGATTATCACTTACATAAAATGGTACTCTCTCAAAAAATTTATATTATCTTTTGTGCTATCATTTGTGTTGGAGATATATGCCTCAAACATCACAGGCTGTAACCTCTACTAGAGCCAAGTCGGTGTGACATCCATGAAGTCTGGCCGACTAGCAGTTTTGAATCTTATTGAATAGATCAGGTCGTTGTGACCTTGCAAGAGTCTTGCCGAACATTTTTACTTTGGAACCTATCTCTGTGACAATAAGTAGTCATTGTGACATCTTACCGCGTGGAGATCTCTGGCCGACAGGCCATTCTATTGCATATTGGGATAACCTACGGTGGCTCGGTGAGAAGTCTTATCAAGATATTAAAGTCTCGCTGATAGTATGTTACATGTTGTGGTCTTCGACATATCTTATATTCTATCGGTAAGAAGACTTACTGATGTGAAAATGTCTCACTAATGGAGGTTCAAGTGTTGGTCATTGGGGTAACACAAAGGATCTCAGGGAGATCTCTTAGCAACTAAAGAATGTCATACCAATAGCATATGGCTGTCGGGGTAACCCAAATGGTCTCGGGAAGAAGTCCCAGTGAATGATGAAGGTCTCACCGATGGGAACACATATGGTGTCTTCACGGTAACATAAAAGATCTCAGAGTAAATTCTTAGCGAAGGACATGTGTCTTGGTGACTATTGATGGCTTTGGGGTGACTTAATAGATCTTGGTGAAACCTCTTGGTGATAATGATATGTCTTGCCGACTATTGTTTGGTGATCGGTATAACATGTGACTTCGGTATCATCTCCTAGCGAAAGTGATGAGTCTCACCGAATGGTGGATGCTTCGATGTAACATAAGGAGACTCAGTGGAAGGTCTTGGCGAGAGCGGTATGTCTCACCGATAGAAAATTGAAGTCGATGCAACATGTGAAGCTCGGTAAAACGTCTTGGCAATAAGGATGACTCTTGCTGATATCGATATGAAGCTGTTGGCGTCGAGGAGACACAGTCAGTGTCTCACCGACATGCCAACATAGACTGAAGCTATTTGACTGAGTGAGACTTTCCTATGTGGCGTCTCATGGACCAATAGGCGAAGCCAAATTTGAACAGTTGGAAGATAGTTTGTTGTGATGGTTCTGTGAGGATGTTCAATAGATAGGGAACACCATGAATATAGTTTGCAGTTGTAGATGCTCGATGGTTCGATGGTTGGTTTCAATCAACAATTGTGTGAACAGTTTGAATTGTATCAGAGTGAATTCTATTCTATGAAGACTGTAACGTGAAGGTTCTTGTACAAGATTGATCATAGTGAAAGCTGTTGTAATATGACATCAGAAAGATAAGTCAGAACTCTATATGTAATTATTTGTTACTGTAATACAAAGTGACTTCCCTTGGTGTGGTGGGTTTTTCTCCCGTAAGGGTTTTCCCATGTATATCTGGTGTTCATATGTGTTTGTCTAATTCTCTGTTTCTGATATTTATTTCAAAGTGCATCTTAATTGAACTGTAATTGAAAAAATAAAAGTATATCTGCATTTCTTCTCTGAGGTTTTGACGTTTAGGAGAGTTGTTTCTGCATCTAGCTTTCCTTACAATCTGCATGTCTATAAACAATGTGAACAAATATAGATACTTGAGTGGAATTATAATACTGTGATTGAATTTCTTCTTGTGGAGCAAGAGTATAATTTTTAGAAAAATCAATAACTGACAATATAGTTCTGATTGGGAATGTGTTTTTACATAAACAAAATTGATTATCAAGCCAATACTGAGAGTGTTGAACATATTTAGGTACAATATTATCTGTAAATTCATTATTAAATGCATGCACACTAAATTTTTGCACAATTAGCTCACAACATTTTCCATTTTTCCATCTTTTAAAGAATACTCAACATTTTTAATTTTTTTTACATCCACTAATTGTTGTCCAAATTCATCTAAACTAATTTCATGCATACATTCTCCTAATAATGGAAAGTTACCACATCTATCACATTCTCCAGAAATAAATGCTTTTAAATAAAATAAGTTTCCATTAGAGGGTTCACAAAACAAACCTGTTATAAAATCTTTGATTATTTCAAGTGGCATATTAATACCACAAATGTATTGCATAATTTGGTTAGCATGCAAAGTGCATCGTATATATCAAACAATATCATAATAATAACAAAATTTTACATGAGTCTTACAACAACAAGAGATTCACTGCTTATTAATTTTAACATACCAAGGTTTACACTTTTCAAATGATCTTTGACTTATGTTAATATTCAATGGTAAGATTGAAGCATCTATTTTTTTTTTATATAATTCAATTTGAGTCATATCTAAGAGATGCTTTGGGTGAGGTTCACTAATTTTGGAACCCACCCTTAATTTTAAGACATCTCTAATGTTAGGTGATACTCTTGTATTATCATGCCAAAATTTTTTGATTAAAGATTTAATTTTATTAGTTAATTTCATGTCTAATCTTGGGAGTCTACCACTAAAACTCAAACATTGATTAATTGGATCGTTTTTAATACTTTCTCTTCTTTTAGCAGCTCTTATCAAAGTTTGAGGATTTACTTTTATACATTTACTAATCTTACTTAACATTCTTTTATTTGAAGTTGCTTTATCAAATAGAGTAGTTGTTATTGCACGACGAGTCACATTCTTATCTTTCGATCGAATTTTCTTACCTATAAAATCAATAGCATTAGCAACACTAGATATGACTTGTTCTATTGAATCATCTTTCTTTTTTGGTTTTACAAAAACACCTAATTTTTTCATCACTATTCTCATTTTTGATATTATCATCAATTGCACCATGAGTTGAAATTGGAATCCTAATTTCTTTCTATAAAAATACATTTTATATATTCTATTTCCATAAGTTCTAATTTTTCTCCAGGAAACTTTACCACGAAGTTTATCTAGCACATTTCTTTCAATTGTAAAAAAACCATTTTCAGGTTCATCCATACAAGGGGTTTCATTTTCATTCACACAAGGGGTTTCATTTTCATTTTCAAATGTAAAAGGGATTTCATTCACATTTTCATCAATATGAGGGACTTCATTCTCATTTGCATTCTCATAAGATATAATTTCATTATTTATTTTTTTGCATTGTTTCAACCCTAGAATTATTGATATCATCAATGGTGTATCCAACTTCATCTAAACAAGCAATATCAATATTATCAAAACTTGGGTTTGAACACATACCTAGATAAATTGTATGAATAGGTGAATTTTCCATATCATTGGGAGGTGGATTTGAAGACATACCAGAAGTTGTTTGCATAGGTACTATATTTCCATATCATTCAAAGTTGAAGTTGAGGGCATAGTTGGGTTTGTCTCCATAATTGTATTTTCTTCCATATTCACCATCTCCACATTTGAATCATCTACATTCATTTCATCATTCATGGCTTCCTCTTCAACATTCTTGGAACTAGATGCTTGCAAATTTTTCATTTGACGAATCCTTTCTCTTCTATCCCTTTGCCTTTTTGCCTCCATATCTCTATTTGCTTGAATTTCTTTGGGTGTCATTAACTTTCTACAATTTTTTCTTTGTCTTTTTTTATCACCCATGGTTACCAAACCCTCTTTGATGATTTTTTTTTTTATTCAAGTAACATATTTTCAAATTGCTATCTACTTCAAATATTCAAATAAAACTATGTAGTATGAAGATTCTTTTTTCTTTAAACTTTGAAGTACAAAAACATCATGAATGCATCCAAAAATTCACTTTTTCCAAATCTTCTTGTAAAAAGCTCTTGTACTTGATTCCACTTCAGAAAATTCAACCTACATTTTGTATCTTCCAACAATTTGAATAGAATATGCCCTGCACAAGACAAATTGACAATAAAAAACACAGAAAATGACGCTTTCGGACTGTATTGTAGAAAAAGAATGTTGCAAAAAAAATATGCTTTTATCAATATTTACCAAATTAGAAAAAAAATGGCTATATCATAAATGCATACGCATTATGAAACACATACACATTCTATTTTAGGAATGCGTACGCGTTACATAAAGCATACACATTACCTTTACCCAACGGGTAAATAGATAATGCGTACGTGTTATTTAAAAATTGAATTCCCAACCCATATGCAACCTTGGTTTTAGGCTTGGGAAAGTCTTGGCAATCTGAGCCTTAGCCTTTGATCTACAACTAAAAAATTTAGGTAGATTGAA
The DNA here is from genome assembly GCA_007258455.2 of Sequoia sempervirens. Lineage (NCBI taxonomy): Eukaryota > Viridiplantae > Streptophyta > Pinopsida > Cupressales > Cupressaceae > Sequoia > Sequoia sempervirens. Next base: position 76,260,388 of record VDFB02000363.1, on the reverse strand, counting down.
GAAGAATGTCCAACTTTGGCAATATGGCTAATGGACTTTTTTTTTCTGAATCAATCTATAAAATTAAAACCCATTAGAGAACACAATGTCTACTTTCCAAATATATAATTTTTATTAAGATTGGATTATGTTTGCTATTTTTTAATTAATTTCTAAGCAAACTAGTCCTTAAATTTGAAATATCAAGCTTTTTTTATTTTTTAATAACTTATTTTTGGTTAAGTTTCTTGTAAAAAAAATTATATGACATCAAACTTCAGACAATTCTCTACACATTTAAAAAAAATAAAAAAAATGTTTAGTTTAGGTCCAATTATATTGTCCATACACGTTGATTTTTAAAAACAACAATTAAGGCCAATAAAAATTCAATTAAAAAAAAAATCAACAAAAAATTATAAAAAAAATTCCACATCAATCTTCAAGTTGTTAGCTCTATTTTCCCAAAAGGAATTAGCAAAATACTTTAATTTGGGTCAAAAAGTGGTGTTCGTATATGTGCTTGGTATGGTAAAAAAACAGGGACTTTTAAAATGTGGTTTTTATAGATCCCTATCAAAATGCTAAATTACTGACTTTTTTTAAGATTCATTGTGTAAGTGCCCCAAATCTTCAATCCAAGTGTGACAAATTCTGAAAAATAGCACAGACACTTCCACTTTTTGAGCCTTTTGTGTACCCAACTTCTTGCATCAGCTCGAGGATAAATAGAGGAATTAGTTAATTAAAAGAAATGAATTTCATGTGCAACCTGGTTAGTTGACCATGGGTTGATTTAACTCTTGAGGAGTTAAAAAATGGAGGAATTATTAATGTTGATTATAAAGTGATTTAGGATTAATAAATTCAAAATTGGGATTGTGACATTTGGTTTGATTTATTTAATCAAATCAAAGGACTTAGGGGGATTTAATTAAATGATTTGATTTAATTAAATATGATGAAAATTAGTTAGAAGAAGGGTTAATTAATCCAATAAATTTAATTATTTTATTAATAGCTGAATTTGCTGAATTTAATTAAATAACACTAATTATTTAATTAATTGGTTAATTTGAAGTGATTTTGGAAGAAATGGTGTTAATTTATCCGAATAAGATGTATAGTATCTGTGTGTGTGTGAAATGTGTAAAGTTAGTATCAACACAAACCTTAATGAAACAATTTATATTAAAGATTCAAAGCAAATAAGTTATTCTAATTTGCAACAAACTAAATCTTTCAAGAACATCTCATTGTCCTCTATTCTTAATGATTATTTTAACCTTTTGGCCCTCATATTTCTATGTGCACAAAGGCTATTAGAATGACACTTAAGAAACAAGATTAGTATTCAACATGAAAGCCAATTTAATGCCTACATGAAACTATATGCAAACAATGACGATGAATGCTATGATGAGTGGAGGATGATGTTTATGATAAATGAACAAGTGGAGGTGGATACTATGGTATTGAACTAGAATGATCTATATATGATTCTACATATGCTCAAATGCAAACTAAAAATGAACTAATCTAAAATGCAACTATGATGCAATATGGGACGTAAAATGCAACTATGAAGCAAGATTTAAAGCTAAGATGTAAATGCAAAGAAAAACATGAATTTAGATGCAACTTATAAGACTCCACAATGCTCCAAAGCTCCAACGATAAACCTGCATGATAAATTTATTCAAATGTGGATGCAAAATACAATGGCCATGGGTTGTATTTATAATATTTTCCAAGAATATAGTGAGGTGGAAATAATCAATGGTCCAGATTCGAACAAGAAGAATGGATGGTGAAGATGGAGAGAATCAAGATGTTGTCCCCTTGACCAAAGACAACATGCCATTTGGATGGAAGAATCTCTTGACCAATGGGCAACATGCCATTTGGATGGAAGAATCAAGTGTGGGAAGAAAATACCACGTGCTTTTAAAATTGGTAGAAGTGTGTGAGGAATGAGCCATGTGATTTTTAAAATGAGTTGAAGATAATTCTAATTAAAAATTAGAGTTATTTAATTTCATGTGACCTTAGTGAGGTGGCACAAAAAGTTGTAGACATTTGCTCAAATTCCTAATCAAGATTAGTGAATATTAATTAAATAAAACAAGCTTATGAAAATTTGTTTATTTAATTAATTTAGAAGAATATGTTTTAGATTTGGAGAATTTAGAAAATGAACAATATAAATTAATTGAGAATTTATTTATACGTAGTTGAAATATTAATTAAATAGCTAGTATTTAATTAATTAAAAGTGATGACCAATTTTAGGTGTATACATTTTTCCTCTCTTTGAAGTAATGTGTTTATACGTCGCTTCAAAAAAAAAAATTGATACCAATGCTTAGAAAAGTTTTCGATGCCCCAGACGATGCCCCAAATGTTGATTTTCATGTACTAACAGATATATACCCCCTCAAGAGATAAATCGGTGGAGTTTGGAATTTTGATGTCTTGTTGATGATTTGATGATGATCTGCAAATTTTTATGATGTAGAAATGATTTATCTCCCAAAAAATAGGATTGAGTCTACTAGATTGATTAATTGATTAGTTTGATGTTTGATGATTGCATTCAAAAGATTGATTTGATGATGTTGATGTGATAGTTGATGATTTGATCTCATGATAGGTTAGAGTCAAATGATAGGATAACTTGATGATGGATCGACCTCATGATAGGTGAGGATCAATGATAGATTGATGATTGACCTCATGATAGGTGAGAGTCAAATGATAGGATAACTTGATGATGAATCAACCTCACGATAGGTGTAGATCAATGATAGATTGATTATTGACCTCATGATAGGTGAGGATCAATGATTAATTGATAATTGACCTCATGATAGGTGAAGATCAATGATAGATTGATGATTGACCTCATGATAGGCGATGATCAATGATAGATTGATGATTGACCTCATGATAGGTGAAAATCAATGATAGATTGATGATTGGCCTCATGATAGGCGAGGTTGAATTGATTGATGAACCTCATGATAGGCAAGGTTGGATTGATTGATGAACCTCATGATAGGTGAGGTGCATTGATTGATGAACCTCATGATAGGCAAGGTTGAATTGATTGATGAACCTCATGATAGGCGAGGTGCATTGATTGATGAACCTCATGATAGGCAAGGTTGAATTGATTGATGGACCTCATGATAGGTGAGGTTGAATTGATTCATGAACCTCATGATAGGCGAGGTTGAATTGATTGATGAACCTCATGATAGGTGAGGTTGAATTTATTTTGACTGATTTATGGGTTGATTGATTGATAAGATTACTAATTTGCGATATGTTATGATCAAAGGAGGATTTTTGCATCTGGTGCAGGCGGATTTAGATTTGATTGGGCTGTGTAGTTTGACTTCTCTGATTGATTGATATGCCCTAGTATAGGATTGATTAATGTACTAAGAATTGATGATGTACCAAGACCTACTATATAAACTAATTCAGTTGAGACATTATGATTTTTTCCATTTTTTATGATGTACCTCTTGATATTTGGATATCCTTGTACACTTGACATTATTTTGAGGTATATATATATAATATGTAGTGATGATGATGATTGATCTATGTGTCTATGATTTAAGTGATAATGACCATGATGATAATGATGGATGCATTTACTTTCTATTATGTATGTTGTACGATGTTGTATATGATGAATATATGATATTTTTATGGATGCAAATGATGATGTAATTGATGTGTTATGATTCTATGATGATTTATGAATGATGCCTATATGATGCATGTGATGAATTTTATTATGCCAATGATATGTGATGAATTTTGATGTTTTTGTACTTTTTTGATGCAAATAAATGATGTAATGAGTGAATGAATGTGTATATGAAATGATTTTGTGATGGTACTTATTTCTATGAGAATGTATGCAATGATGATATGATAATGCAATGATGGATGATTCTATATGGTTTATGGATTTATGCAAATGATGTGTTATAATATGTGAAATGGATTTGATTATGCAATAATGATATGTAATGAAGTGTGATGTTCATATTGATTATGTATGGATGTGATGCAAATGATGTGTGATGTTTTGCAATGATGAATTATGATTATGTGAAGTAAATGATTATGTTCTAGGGTCTTAAGCTTAAATGAGTGAATCTATGCACCTTCCAAAATTTGTGGGAAGGTTGTCGTCAGTTCATTCTTTGTTAAATTAAGCTTCATAAAACCTAACATATTTCCCAATTCTTTTGGAAATCTGAAGAGACTCACTCATTTAAGCTTAGTGAACCACTTCCCTAATGCCACTATATGGAATGATTTTGATTATGTAAATGAGATGTGATGGATGTCATTTTGTGTTTTTCAATGCAAATATTATGATGTGATGAATGAATGGATGAATGATGTTTTAATGTTTTTCAATGCAAGTGATATGCAATGAAATGAGAATGTTTTCTAATTGATGATAATGCAAGTGATGTGTAACTATATGAAAATTATGTGTTTTTGGTAATTTCAAGTGTACTCAATCCCTTAATGCAAGAGATAACATCATTGTTGCAGCTTTGGAAATCCCATAAATACAGATGCAAACTAACATGGATGCACTCTACACTAACCATGTAGATCTCATATGCAAATGTTGTCATTCATAATAGCCGATTTGTCATGCTTTTTATCATCATTGGGACTTTAAAATTTTGAAAGTGAGTACAAGAATCAATGGTATATTTAGACCATGATGACTTGAGTACTACTTCTATGATGTTTAATAGTACAAGTTAACACAAGCATCTATGTATAATTAAACTGAGATGACCTGAGCATTTTTTGCATAAATAGACAAGAGTTAATCCTTTTCCTATGAAAATTCAAAATGTCATCAGTGATACTTTGTAGCACACGTCTCGCGACAATTTGCACAGTAATAATGATCAACTCACAGAAAGTAGACAAAGAAAGATCATACTCTTTCCTAGCTCCTCTAGTTCGATACATCATTGAGGGGCTCCAGAGATATGATAACAAAAATCAAAGTACAACAATTGAACATTTGTGTTTAACGTGATAAATCCATGATTTAGAAAGAGCATCATCCATTTGAAGTTTTCTTTTTATTTGATTTCGCTATTTTGATTTGGGTGTTCAATGCGTTTTTGTTTGTGTGATTGATGTTCAATGTTGAGTTGCACTATGATCATTGTTTTGGGTTGTATTGTACTACTGTTGTTTGTCCATTGATTTAAGCCCAAATTTTATTTTCCACCAGTGAGTTTAGGATTTTTCCCCCAATCTAGGGTGAGACACGACTGCGATGCCAAGATATGTACATGGATCTTTCAAAGGATAGGTAGATGGATGGTGAAAGTGAATGGTCAACATCCTCAAATAGATGGAAAAGCTAACCTGTCACAAATAGTGCCTGTTTCCAAGTTTTCACTAGTTTTTGTTGCATTTTTTCAAATTTTATGATTTTTTTTATCTTTTTAATTTTTTTTTGTATTTTTCTCTATTTTGGATTTTTTTTGGATTTTTGCATTTTTTTATATTTTTTTAGGACATTTTCTGATGTTTTTGGTATTTTTCAGGACCTTTTAAGATGGAATGAGATGATATGATCGATTGAAAGAACAAGATTCCCCACAATAGAGATAATGCAACCATGGATAAATGATAGATCAAAATGAAAGATTCCCTGCAAAACATGTCACACAAGAAACATATCTCTTATCGAAAGATGATAATGGTTGATTGATTAAGATTCCTAGAATGATTGATTCCATAAGGCATGATGATGATAAGATTGATGATTGTTGATGATTGATTGACAAAAGATATGAGGATTGGATGATGTTTTACAACTAGGCTCAAATATGATTTGCATGATAAGATTCAAGGTTGCAAAGGGACATGATGACATGGATTTTGATAAGCTAGGAGATATGGAATGGAAGAATGCAAGGATACAGATAATGAATGGGATGATCATGATCAACTAGATAAGATACCAAGACAAGGCCCAAGTACTTTTCCCTTATTCCTCATCAAGACCAAGGAAAGGAAGAAAGGATGTATTTAGAAAGAACAATGGGATATGGATAAGGAAAATGATATGGTACATAAGATATGGATAGAGGGAATAGGATAAGATATATGATGTTCAGGAAGATCCTTAACTTTGTCAAGATCAAAGGTGGAAATGCAGAGGATAATATATGCATGATAGGAAGATGGAAGAAGGACTTAAGCATCAAATTTCATGACCAAATATCCCTTTAATAAACCATGGTAAAGGGGAATTAGACTGATAAATGTTGGCCTATTAAAGGTATGATGGAAGAACTAAGGACTTATGCAAAGGTTTGGATTAAAGGAGAACAATGGGGGATGAATGTTGGGTAATAGATAGGAGGTGGGAAAGCTTGCTGATGGATAGATGGAAAGGATGGCAAGATCAACATTGGCAATAGATAGGAGGTGGGCAGGCTTGCTGATGGTCGAGAAGACATGTTGATCCTTTGATACATGTGGATTTTGATATGGAAGCTTTTGACATTTGGCACCCAAATTGCCTCCAAGAGAAATAGGAGGATGGATGTAGATGAATGGTATGGAGGTATCATGGATGAGTTGTTGGAGGTAGAATTTTGAAAGGGCTTCAAGGATGTGTGCCTTTTTTGTTCTTGAGGAATAGGATATGTTCCTAGGATAGATGAAATATTTGATGAAATTGGATGAGGACCTAAGATATATGGAAGGTTTGGTGGAATAGGATGAGGACCTAAGATAGATGGTAGGTTTGATGGGCTAGGATACTTAGGTGTATAACCAAGGCAATGGTGATATGGGTTTTCTTGAGAAAAAAGGGGTTCTAAGATACCTTGTTCATGAAGGCCTAATCCTTTGCCTTTGTAGTTCATACTTTGACACATTCTTTTACCAATGGGATATGTATTTTTGTGAAACAAGATGCAAGTCCATTTTGGGGAGGATATGATATGGATGGAAGGATATGTTTTGGAAGTAAACTAGAGCAGATGAAGGTGGAGGATCCCAATTTGTAGGTGTGTGGTTCATGAATAAGTAGTAGAGGTGTGATAGGATCTTGACATGGGGATGATGGGGTACTTTGATCTTGACTTGGAAAAGGAGTATGAGGTGTAGAAGATGGAGTAGCTTTCTCTTTACTAGGTATGGAATCATCATGAAGTGGTATGAAAGACATATCTTGATCTTGAGAAGGATGAACATCCTCATGAAATTAAGGGTTTTCTGAGGATGGAAGCATATCTTGATCATCGGATGATAGGACATCATTAGATAGGATGGAAGAATTATCATGCTCTTAGGATGCAATAGAATATTGAGATGGTGTGGATTCATTAGATGGAGTGGAAGGAGGACTTGGAAAGATAATTTTCTCTTAAGATGGAAGGGAATCATTGTGGATGAAAAATGAAAGGATGGGATCATCATAGAATTCTTAAGAGATTCGGTCTTGGTCAAAGATTGGAAGAACTTGTGGAATTTTGGTATCATTGGATGAAGTGGAAAGAATATTTTGATTTTGAGGTGTAGAGGAGTCAATGACAACATGGTTTGGACTGAAATATTGACATGAATCATTGGATATAGAATATATGATAGAAGAAGGTGGTTGGATGGAATCACTAACTTGGGTGAAAGAATCCTGAGATTTATTTTGGCTTATGAGAGATGAAGATAGATGCATGACATGATAAGATTGTTCAATATCTTTTGTGTTTGAAGACTTTGATTTGGGTTTCTCATTTAAATTTTTCAAAAATTCAAAGAAATTGAACTTGGATGATGTAGTTGTTGGTGGAGAAGGTGTCATGTTCGTATTTTTGTCAGATGGACAAGAATAGATGTCTGACGACAAATATCTTTCTGTGGTTGTTTCCCTTTGCATATCCCATATTTGTTGTTGAATGTTTCTCATTTGATGAGATAAAGCATTCAATTGATCCTCATCTATTTTAGCCATGGTGGTTTTGCGTCTCACTGTTTTGAGTTTCAGTGTTTTGAGTCTCAATGATTGGAGTTTCAAGGCTTGGAATTTCAATGTTTGGAGCTCCAATGGTTGAAGTTTCAATGTTTGGCTCTTTGATGTTTTTATTTTTGAGTCTTTTTTCCCTGAGATTTTGTTTTTTGTAACCTTATTTGAATGGGAATACACATGTTATAATTTAGACTAAACTTTTATCTAAGTTTTGGAAAAGTACCAAGGATTACAATTAAGTCAAATAGAATGACAAATTCTAATGAGACTAAGTTTTATTAGACTATATAGCTTTGTTTCGTGATGAGAGGATGATAAATCTTGATGATGAAACTAAGCTTAATAATCAAAAGTGTGGTAAATTTGATGATTTTGGTACTTTGAGATGTTATATCTTGGTTTAGGTTAGAAAATTCCACTTGTAGAGGTCAATTTTAACAAGTTTAGATTCTATGGTACCTAAGGAATGATTTTGTACTTTGAGAAAGTTTTGAAATTTTGGTTCAAACTATGAAACTAGAGGAAAATTTTCTTCCTAACTGAGGTACTCAAATCTTTGGAAAAGTATTGGATTTTGACAGTAGTAAAAGATGTATAATTTGGGATGGTTCTAGCAAGCTCTTTTGCAGAAATTGAAGGTCAACCTCTCTCTAAAGTCGTATAGTGTTGATAGTCATCTTTAATGTTCTTTTGGACTAAGAGGTTTGGACTTTGGTTTCCAAATTTTAATATTTCATGAAATCATTGGTAACACACATTTATACTCTATTTTTCCTAAGGACTAGTTGAATACTGCTAAGGATTCTCAGGATAAGACTGATTGTCAGATAGGAGATGGACCTCGGTCACTATTTTGTGTTCTGCAAAAGGTGCCAAAACAGAGACAAGAGGCACCATAGAATGGGAAAAATGCGCTAAAACAGAGACAAATGGCACCACAAAAGGTGTAGAAGGCACCAGAATAGGTGCAAACTTGGTTTTTTTTTTAAGTTTCTTTAAAGTTTACTTGGTTTTCTTTATTTTCTAATTGGAGACTTGGTTGTTTCAATGAATGAAATTCTAAATCAGGTTTTCACTTTCGACATGTGATGTTTTGTTTGAATTTTTTTTGAAAACACTTTGATAAAGACACATCAAGCAATGTATAGTCCTAAGGTTGTGAAAGACTGTATTCTTTTGGATTCCATGCAGGTTTTACCCCAACTACACTTATTCTTAGCGGATGACTAGATGCTTGACCCCACTGGCTTCCCTCCATGACACTCAGTTCTTGGGGTAGCCAAGTACAAATACCCATGAATCTCCTATGGCATATTTCTCATCTCTACTAAAAATTGTGAGAATGTGGATGCCTTTGCAATGGCCGTTGCTACACTAAAGAATAGATAAAGATTTTTGTCCAAACTATAACAAGGGTTTTAGTACAGGCATTCCATTCGTGGGGGATAATCCATGTGACAAGAGACTGTTGCTTCCCTTCTCATCGGAACTGTCCTCGTGATATTGGCCTTTGTTCTAGTATCCACATTTATATACCGGCTGGAAGTCGCTTGGCTTTAGCGCGTTACCGATTGGGTCATTCTCTTGGGTGATTACTTTTTCCCACAAGGCAAGCCCTCTAAGATAAAAAAATCAAGCAAGTATACCCATAGTTCGATCAATATTTATTCCACATGAATAAAGAAAGAACACATGCGATATACTCAACTCACAATTGCACACAAAAAGTGAATGGGTCTAGATTTTTGGTTACCCAGTTAAGGGGAGAGCATATGCCTACCATCCACCAAGCATGAAAAAAATGGTGTTTATTAACCTTTTAATTAATCTATGTTCCTAACTTAAGCAAAAGGAAATAAGTAAATCACTTCCAGCCCCTACAATATGTTAGTAGTTTATGTTTGAGTCTTTGACAAGCGTATTTAGTACAATGGATATTGAATGCTTTTTCTTTCACTTCAAGGCTCCATGTTCCTCTTAAAACCTGAAATAAATGCTCAAAATTTTAGATGAGATCAAGAAATAAGACATGAGGGTTAGATGAATGATTAAGCATAAAAACCCTAAAACTTAGACTAAGTTACTATGTGATTTGACTTTAGGTGTAAAATTTAAAATTTTAACCCCAAAAAAATTGAGAAAAACCTACACCATTGAATATCTTATAAAATTATACCCCATTTAAAAAAAAGCTTCAAAAAAGACCTTCATATGACCAAGATACGACCAATTTAAGATTAGACAAAATTCACTAGAATAGAGACAAAAAGTGCCACAGAAAGTGCAAAAGGCACCAAAATAGAGACAAAAGGTGCCACAGAATGGGAAAAAGGTGCCATAGTATTTGTGTGTGTGTGAAATGTGTAAAGTTAGTATCAACACCAACCTTAATGAAATGATTTATATTAAAGATTCAAAGCAAACACATTATTCTAATTTGCAAGAAACTAAATCTTTCAAGAATGTCTCATTGTCCTCTATTCTTCACAATTCTTTTAACCTTTTGGCCTTCATATTTCTATGTGCACAAAGGCTATTAGAATGACACTTAAGAAACAAGATTAGTATTCAACATGCAAGCCAATTTAATGCCTAAATGAAACTATATGCAAACAATGATGATGAATGCTATGATGAATGGAGGATGATGTTTATGATAAATGAACAAGTGGAGGTGGATACTATGGTATTGAACTAGAATGATCTATATATGATTCTACATATGCTCAAATGCAAACTAAAAATGAACTAATCTAAAATGCAACTATGATGCAATATGGGACGTAAAATGCAACTATGAAGCAAGATTTAAAGCTAAGATGTAAATGCAAAGAAAAACATGAAATTAGATGCAAATTATAAGACTCCACAATGCTCCAAAGCTCCAATGATAAACCTGCATGATAAATTTATTCAAATGTGGATGCAAAATACAATGGCCAAGGGTTGTATTTATAGCTTTTTCCAAGCATATAGTGAGGTGGAAATAATCAACGGTCCAGATTTAAACAAGAAGAATGGATGGTGAAGATGGAGAGAATCAAGATGTTGTCCCCTTGAACAAAGACAACATGCCATTTGGATGGAAGAATCTCTTGACCAATGGGAAACATGCCATTTGGATGGAAGAATCAAGTGTGGGAAGAAAATACCATGTGCTTTTAAAATTGGTGGAAGTTTGTGAGGAATGAGCCATGTGCTTTTTAAAATGAGTTGAAGATAATTCTAATTAAAAATTAGAGTTATTTAATTTCATGTGACCTTGGTGAGGTGGCACAAAAAGTTGTAGACATGTGCTCAAATTCCTAATCAAGATTAGTGAAGATTAATTAAATAAAATAAGCTCGTGGAAATTTGTTTATTTAATTAATTTAGAAGAATATGTTTTAGATTTGGAGAATTTAGAAAATGAACAATATAAATTAATTGAGAATTTATTTATACGTAGTCAAAATATTAATTAAATAACTAGTATTTAATTAATTAAAGGTGATGACCGATTTTAGGTGTATACAATATCAATCAGGACTTTTTCGATGTGTAAAGAATATTATGGCCTATGGTTTTGAACTAAAGTACAATTACTTATAAAGAATTACAATCCACAGTTTTAGTAGATCCGAGTTAGAGTAATGTAAGTTAGAAGTGAGAGTAAAATCTATGTTTAATGATTGATTTAGTATAATGTTTGAGTGAATGCACCAGAGAAGGGAAGTGTGCACTAGCTGGAGGAAGCATATGAAGGTAAAATATGACTAGTTTAAGTCTATGGAAGGAAATGCAGGATTCTTTCTTTTACCGGTAGTAACACAATTGATTTTGGACCGAGCTAACTACATGTTTCATATCATTTTAAATTAAGGTTTGACCTTGGCCAATTGGAAATGATGTTAAGGGTTTCTAGGCCAACATGAGATGTTCATCGAGGCCATGCGAGTCTATGTTGGGTAACACATAACATGTCCTCCCACCTTCTAGTATAATGTGTGAGATTTTGGACTTTGCCTATTACACATTTTGTTAAGGAATTTGGTAGTGGCCAACTTACGGATATTACAAATATGTTCTAGGCTAACATATGAATGTAATAATAATTGTAATAAATTTATATTTTTGATCTAGGTTCATTCCTATATGTGAAGGTGTGTGTGGCATGGATGCAGTGAAATTATGTTAGCAAAGATATATCAAGGTGTACAAATTAAGTTGAAGATCTAATACACATTGAGGGAGAGTGTCTTATAGAAAATTAGATTTGGCTGATGGTGCAACCTTAGTTTGACAAGTCCACATGATTCATATCTTGTTGTATTTGAGGTTGGTGCCTCATATTTGAGTTGGTGCTCAATTCTTGAGTTAGGGGATTGGTGTCTCCTGTAGGTTGGTGCTTGTAAATCATTGTACTATTTTAATCATTTCTATGAAGCTAGATTTGGATAGTAGCTCCAAGTAGCTTTTCTTAGCATGGTTTTTTCTATTTTGGGTTTCCACATATATATAGTGTTCTTTATGTGGATGTGTGAATTTGTGTTGTTTAATTGCTTCATTACTAAATAAGTCTATGAGTGTTGCTTTGTTATTTGAGATTCATGTTTAGAGAAGTTATTAATTGTAATTGATGTTTAAACAAGTTGAAATTGGAATATATTGATTCACCCCCCTCTTAGTATATTGTGTGCCCTTTAAATAATACCTATTACCTAGAAGGACTCAACATGAAACTACCATATCATGGCTCTAATTTATAGAACTTATGAGAGGTAAAACCACTAATAGTAAAACATAATAAGAGGTACAAAACCACTTGAAAAAATCCACTCCCGATTCTTGTACAACCATAAGACATACTAAAATATTAATTGGAAATTGCAAGACTCCAATGTGGGCACCTATCCCATAGCCTATCCAACTCTTGACTTTCTGATCCCTGATGGAACACCAATAAACACCTTTTCTTTTCCAATCTTGGGCACCCCATACAAGACCTTTCAAATCCTAATATGGATTCCTAAGAAATATGCCTTATCCATTTTTGATTTGTAACATCCACCAAAATTAAATCCTCTCTTTAAAATATAATACATGGAAAAATTTAATGATTTTCTCTTATGTTCTTAGAATACATTCCAAGGAACATGGAGACATGTACATTTTTTGGTTATGGTTTTGTACACCATTGCATAAAATGCTATATTATAATGTTGTAATTAAATAATTATTTAGTTGTGATGCACTTAGGAGGTGAGGTTAATCACACTAGGTAATTATTTTGGGACCACTTCTATGTTGTATTGTAACATTGGTTTATTATTTAATATGTGAGAGATATGAGATAATAATTTAATATTGGGGAAAGCATTAAATAAAGTGAAAAATTAGAACCCAATATTAAATGAGGGGTCATTGGTTTTGTATTCACATGGTTTTATCTTACCACCTAGTCATAGTTGTGTGAGCTTGTGTCTATAAAAGCAAACACATGTTTAGTGGTTAAGTTTGCCTGGGCGAGTGGGCTGTCATTATTGAGTCTTTTTGAGGAGTGCATATGTGAAGCATGGCATAGGATGTGTGGATTCATGCTTGGGCACATGGAAGATGCATTGGAGAGGCTCTATGCTTTAGAAGTATTCATGGTAACTCTTGTAAGCGCATGTATTGTTTATTTGTTGAATACTAGATGGAGTATGGATGCTTTTGGAGACTGGGTTTTTCACTCTTGAGGGATTTCCCAAGGTATATCTTGTGTTGTCTTGTGTCTTGTCTATTTTGATCTATGCATTATGATTACTTGCATGCATGCTTTTCTCTCATGGGGTTATGTAGGAAATGGATTAAGAATGTGGGTATTATGCATTATTTCCTAACATAAATAATATAGGATTACAAGGATAATGTTACCTTATCCTAATAGAGAATAGTTAGTCAATAAGATTTAGTGTATAGGAACTTTGCTTTAATTTTTTTTTGGTGAGATTCTGATTTGAAATATTTAATAGACACCAAAAAATGATCTTATATCAAGAAATATATTACTAGTTAGATTTTTATAACATGTGTACATTTTGATGTATTTCATGCTAGATGTTGTCTCATTTATCCTTCACCTAGGGCCTCAATTTGACAATCAATTTTAGATGTCCAAAAAAATTAATGTTGATTATAATTTTAAAGTTGCCTTTAAAATATTAAAAATACTTTTAAAAAAATATAAATTAAATATATATAATAACAATCTTATAAGACTTTTGAGGGTCTATATGAAATCTTTGTTTTCATGTGATATGGTCTTCATAAAATTTTGATTATATTTTATGGAAAAAATATAATATGGCTATATGATCATTAAATTTAGGCCTTTGTTCCACCTTATCTCCTTCTCCTTCTCCTTCTCTTATATTTGTTTTGCTCTACATATAAGTTTTTTGTTATGTTTTTACCTTATATTTTGCAAGTATGCAAACCAATGCGTTATACTAAAAGTTGAAAGATTGGAGAGATTTACGTAGTTGCATGATTCTTAGAATTTATCTGAAAGAGAACACATACAAAGGAATATATAAGTAATATCTAATGCTCACACTTTTTGTGCACTATAAAGTGTTATTTTTATGACTCTCCTCTTTTACTAAGAGATTGGATCAATATTATTTTATTTTTATTTCTAATTTTTGTGTACTAAGCATTGCATATCATTAAACTCAAGAATTTTTATGATGTTGGTGAGGTGTTCAAGTGAAAGAAGAATAAATGGAAGTAGATGAGGATATGTGTTTTTTTCCTTACTTAGGCCTTAAACCATTTTATTGTCCGAGAAAATTTCCTTTTAATTTTTTAATAGGATTTCACACTAGGTTTTAAAATTTTAACATTTGAGTGACACATATTTCTAGTTTAGGGAATTAATTCCCTCTAGATCTATACTATTTTTGGGTATGTGCATGATCATGATAGGCCAAAAAGTGGCAATATTATGGGTATGTGTAGGGTATGTGGCTAACGACTTTTTTTAACCCAAAATTTATGAAATGAAAAGGGTTTTTAAAAGAGATTTTCAGCTTTCCATCAATATAAATTATGCTATACTTTTAATTTAATAAATAATTATTATTCATTTTCCATTTGAATTACGACTAAAGTCCTAATTGATAGGCTAATTGAAAAACATCTATAACTTTCAAACGGTGTCACATTTTTTGAATTAAAAACATGTGTCACATTCTATGCTTTGCATACTATAGGATTAATTTTTTTTTTGAATTTCGTGAAGTTTTGACCAAGTTAAGGTGGTCAGACATACACGTTTTTATATTTTTTAAAAGTTGTAATAAAAAATTCATAATTAATTACTTACTTGAAAAAAATTACAAAAAAATATGCATCACATTGGGACGTGAGTCCTCTACTTATATATAAAATATTATAAAAAAATATTATTATTTTATTGTGGTTAGGGTGGTTAGACAAACACCTACTTCTTATTTTTCCTGAAATTTAAGTACTACTGCATTGAAATTTCAAATTTTCACCAAATAGATTTTATTTATTTTTAAATAAACCTAGTAGTTTAGAAACTAAATTCAATTTGCTATAGATTCTATTCTTACATATTTTTGAAATAATATAGATAACTTATTCAAATTTTTATGTCAAGTTTCCTAACTTTGATTTTTCTGAATTTTTTGCCACTTAAGGGCCTATTTTTTTCCATGATGATCCTGCACATACCCTTTTCACTTATAATATGTTAGGGGTTAAATTCAATGGTTAATTTTATCTACTAAGAAAGTTATTTCATGATAGTTATCTAAATGCTAGAACATTTAGTGGCAAAAGAAAAATGTATATATCTATATATAGGAGCGAATTTTCACCCCTTGTGTAAATTCCTCTTTTGAATACCCTCACCTTAGAAAATCAAACTTGAAGGCATAATTCCACATCAGCCATTCGAAATGTATCCACTTGGTGCGTGTTTTGTGTGTCAGTGGGGGAATTTTCGTCACATGAACATGAACGTGATGCACAGACATCTGTGTGGCGCACTGTCATCCTTGACAGATTCCTGCCTTTGTAGTCTACAGGGATGTTACACTCCTCATTAGGGATGAATTGTAACGTCTCTGTGTGACCAAATGACCCAAAAATAGTTCTTTTGGTCTTCAAATTCATCCCATTCACTATGACTTCATCTCTTTCAAACTCATTTGATATCTTTAGCATTTTTAATTCAATCTATTTCACATTCTAGCAACTTTCACAACTCCATTGAGCATTGCAACAACTTGTTACTCCATCCATTCCATCTTTGTTCATGTGGTGCTACCATAGAAGTTGAGTTTGGAGTCTTGCGAGACCTCCCTTTGTCACTGCTGTGACTGTGTTGAATTTTCCAAGCTCGTTGCTTGAATTCTCCTTTCATTGGACTTGAGAGCCTTTGGATGGAGGTGGTAACACTTCATCTTTCCTTTTGTGGTTTGATAGAGTAGCGTAACATTTTTTTGTAGTTTTCAATCTCTTTTCTTATTTCCTTTATCATACTTTCTACTTTGTGGTTTTTCTGGTTGTTCATGGAGGTGGAAACACCAAAGCAGGGGTTTGACTGAGGAAAACCCCTATACAACCCCAAAATTTCCCCCCTCTTTCTTGTGTGTAGGTGAATGGGTGTGTGGAGCTCACTGGTGAACTAGCACTTTAGTGAGTTGATATTCGTCACCCTTGTCCTTATCTACTTATTTTATCATTTACACACTTATTTTTTGTACTTTATAATTTTGTTCATTTTTTTAAAGTTAGTTAGCCAGTCTATTAGTAGGATTTTGGTGCTTTTCTTACTGTATTTTATGTTTTCTAGTCATATGGATGCCAGTGCGTTGTGCTATCATCCAAGACCCACGTTGCCATCCTCAGATAGAGAGTTGTCTGAGGTGCAGTTTGAACTCCAAAAACTAGCTCGTCTAGCCCCAATTAAATTTTTGGATTTGTAGAGTGACAAAAGCACTTGAGAGTGTTCTTCATTCTTGATCCTTATCCCAAAACACCTATTAACTTGAGGTAAGTTAGGGCAGCCCTTGACTCTTGGCTCTCCATGAACTAGAGCCTTGGTGTGGTTGGTCCCCCTCTCTTATATTTTTGGTGACCCCGACGTGAACCATTTTGGTTCTGTTTAGAAGTGTTGAAGGGTCCTTTCTTTGTATCCTAGGAGTGTTGTAGGTGTGAGTGTTGTGAGGCATTTTTCCTTACAATCCAACCTGTGCCCCCTAGTAGGCATAGTTGGAAGGTTTCGTAGGCATTACAGAACAAGGCCTTAGCTGGGTCACTATCTAATTGTGAACCTATGGGGAGCTTTGTAAGAGTATTGTTTAGTGTATGCAATGGCTTCCTTTAAAGCATTTGTCTATCCCCTCTGCATAAACTGTGAGTAGTGCTCCTGGTATAACCTTCACCCTATAGGACTTGCCAATGGGTCTTAATAGAGAGCCATCCCCTCTTTACATCCTTGTGTGAATCAACAAAAACACTGTGACAGGTGTTCTTGTTGACCTGATGTGCTAGGTGAATGCGATTACTAAGGAGATTTTTCTAATCAATTTCCTATATAAAGATGGGTATGACGCACCTGAAAGTACCATCCGTACACATAACAAAATTTTTGTACCTCCCCTTTGTAGCATCACCTTGTCAGTCCTTGTTGGACCTAAGTCAGTAAACATTCTTTTTGACATAATCCCAGGGTCTGAACTCTTTAGAGTGAAACTAGGTATCTCTTGGTTGGTCGCTATGAATGCAGTCCCCTTGGTTGTGCACAAATGTTTGAAGTTTATCCATGAGGGTTCAGTGCACATAATCCATGACACCGGCTATAAATAGTCGGTTGTGCCTGTAAGCTATTCCCTAGACCACTTTTGGCCTACACTCTTTGGTCCACTTTTGCCTAGGATGGACCTCTTGTACCCAACCTATGAGAAGTACAAGAAAGGGTGCTTAATGCCTAAAATGAGGTACCCTCCATCTCCCTGTGTTGTTTCGCATAGGGCTTGTTTGAAAGCTAACAGTGATGCCACCATGGCGTGTAGAAAGGAAGAAGAGAAGCACTCCTCTTTCGTTGTCCAACCTAATGCTTCCTCTTGCCATGCTATGATGTCATTCAATTTTTCTCCACATTTGTAGGAGAACCCTATGGTGCTCGCTTGGTGAAAGCTCAAGTGTCATACATTTGAGCTTCCAGTTATTCCCATAGTGCCTAGGCCTGTTTGATATGGTAAAGGGAAGACTCCCCGTGGAGAATCCTCTATGTCTCGACCTCCTTCAACTGCTTTTGCTATTAAGGTAGTGAGTGGGAAGAGGCTCATCGCTGAGGTGCTAGAGTGGACTCCCCTTACTATCTCTCAATCTCTTCCTCCTGATCCCGTCTTGGAGTATGTCCCTCCATCAGAGATGGCTATGATGGACACCCCTATTGTTGAGCAAGAGCCTTTTTTACTATCTTAGTTCCCAACCTCTAGCTCTTGAAGTCACAAAAAATTCCTTGCACATGAGTGCAAGCATCAACGAAATACTCTAGTAGCTGAGTAGGCTACTTTATAGAGGAAGGAAGGGGAGCTGACTACCCCTATTTTAGGGCCTTCTACTATGTCCTCCTCTCTCATCCCCTCTAATTTGGTTCAATCAAATTCAGTTATGCTTTTGGCTCCTATTGCAAGTGTGAGTGCCCATGACCCTAAAAAGGTGTAGGTGTTTATCAATCCTTTAGTTGAGCTGCCTATTTTGATGTCCCTTTCAGACATCCCACCATTCCCTAAACCTGTGGACATGTCGAACACTTCGATGGTGTCCATTGTAGTTTTCTCCTCCTCCCCTACGACTCTTGCCTCATCTGTGGGGAGTTCACATCCTCTGACAAAGCAAAAGGTGGAGGTTGTCCCTTCCAACAATAGGGGGTGTAAGAGGAGTCCACTCTCTTTAGAAGGTGGTCATGTGCTAACATGTGTCATCCTAGTGATAGAGCAAGTTTCAGTTTCCCCTAAGTTTTTCATTGCTCCTGAGTCACTTAGTGAGCCTAGCAATGAATCTTAGGTGCCGCCTTCCCCATCTATTGAGGTAACACGTGGAACTCCCGTGAAGTGCATGTTTAACTCTTTGGACGAGGTCTCATCCTTGTCAATGATCTTCATGAAATCATTGACCAGTTCTCCACAAGACCTGAGCGCAGATGACCTTATGGGGCCTTCTTCCTTGGCCCTTGTTACGGGAGGGTTGGAAGGTTCCCCCCTTAATATTTCACCCTTGCAGGTTGATTCGCCTTCCCTATATAATGATCTAGATTGGGAAGCATATGACCTCTTGGTCAATGAGTGTTAGGGGGAACCTCTTCTTTACCTTTAGATTAGGTGTGTGTATGTTGTTATGTGTTCCCCTGTGCTTGCGTTATGTGTTCTTGGATAACCCTTGCCACCTTTGTAGGTGCTTGGATATAGGAGTGATTATGTGTCGTGAAACTTCCTCTATTTGTGCCATCATTCTTCCTCTATTATGTGTGTTGATTTTCAACAAATTGGGGACGATGCAAAGTGTTGGGGGAATTTAGGCTTCCCTTCCATCTTGAATTTTTTTTTTTTTTTTGTCTTCTTGTGCATTCTTCATATGGTTTGATATAGTAGGGGGTTGATGACAATTCATCTATATACTATTATTATACTTATATATATTTATGAGTAGCTCTGACCCTGAAATATTAGATCGCCCATGTGCCATTTTTCTATGATGTCACTGTTTCTGTTTGCAATCTTGTTATGTTTCTCTTCTTTGCTTGAGTTGTGATGTTGTGGTGCCTATGTGTTGTCCCTCATGTGTGCGACAACATCACCATAGTGACATCTCACCATGTCCCACAGGCCACAACATCACTTTTTCATTCTTGATTTTCTCTCCTTAGGACGTCATGTGCCTCTACATTCAAAACACACCACCCTAAGGGGGGGCTTCCATGTCAACTCCAATTTTCAAAAAATGCATTTGGTGACTAATGAATCTTTTCTCAAAAATCTTTGCAAGTTTTTTTCAAAAATTGCATTCTCAACAAGGACCCCCTAGCGGAGTGTGTTTCCTTTGTCATGGGTTTGCAAAGAAAGAACTTGAAGAACTTTCCTCTGAGGAGAGAGCAACTTTTCCTGTAGGAGAAGCATCGACCTTTCCCTTGTGAGGGGGCATTTTCTTCCTTTCGAATTCCTTGATGAAGTGAACATCTTTCGAAAGGATTCCTTGATGGTGAATTGATTTGTGAAAAATATTCACTTTCAAACAGTGCGTCTCTTAAGTGGACCCCTCTTCTTTTGAAGGGTTCTCAAGGGACCCCTTTGAAAGTGTATACATCTAAAAATGGTCACATTAAATCAAGCCTAATAAGTAATTAAATATGAATTATTTAATTAATCTTCTAAAGTCATCTACATATAAATATATTTAATTATTTATTTATATCGTTCACTTTCTAATTCTTCTAATTTAATTAAATAAATAACTTTATTTAATTATTACCATCTTCCATATTCCTCGTAATTAATTAAATAGATTTTATAATTTATTTATATTAATTATCATAAGTTTGAATTTTAAATTTAAATGATATTCCTCTAAATTCATTTTCCACATTTAATTAAATATTTTGAATATTTAATTAAACACTTTCTAATTCTTCACCCTACATATAATTAAATATTCTAAATATTTAATTAGAAACTTTCTTCTCTTCATATAATTAAATATTCTAAAATATTTAATCATAAACTTTCTTCTCTTCATATAATTAAATATTCTAAAATATTTAATTAGAAACTTTCTTCTCTTCATATAATTAAATATTCTAAAATATTTAATTAGAAACTTTTTTCACTTCATATTTAATTAAGTATTTTATATATTTAATTAAATGTTTTTTCATCTCTCACACATAATTAAATATTAATTATTAAATTATGGAAACTTATAAAATCCTTGTCACATATAATTAAATAACTTAATTATTTAATTATGGAATTTATCTTCAACTATCAACTAACTCCTCAAGTGGCAACTTTCCTTCAATTTTGAATGGAAAATATTGTGTAAGAGGAAACATCTTCCATTATTCTCTCAACCTTTCATCTTTTTCTCAACTTCCAGAATTTCTCACCGTTCATCTTGACAGGCTTATTTTCGACTGTTGATCTTTTCCAACTAGATTCTTGCTTCCAAAAATCTATACATACAACCTCTTTGTGAGTTGAAATGGATCCTAGATTTTGTGAATTTACCATAGTTGCATTCTAATTAGCATTTAGCAATCTTTTTAGGCATTTTTATTTCAAGTTCATAACATCTTAGTTTTCACATCATATCTTAAATAATTTAGAAAATAGACATGCATGTTACATAAGCTTGTTCTCCGAAGTTGTCATTCTAACAAGTTGTTTCTTACGCCAACTTAGGGCCAGTACTTGCAACGAATCCTAGGAGATAGAGCACAATAAGACGCTTTCGAATGAGCTGTTGTTTTAAGAGTTTTCTTTACTTTTCAATTAGTGTCCTTTGATTTAATGTCTTATTGGTGTGTTGGTTTATATTTTTTTTAGTTAGCTCACATAATCAAACACACATTTTTGGCACCCACCATGGGGCTCTTTCCCTTTTTTTAAAATCTACTTGCACGTTTTCTGATAGGATTTCGCATTTTGATGTTCATATTTTCAAAAAAATTAACGCTTTAGTGCATCCGTCGAATATTTCAGCACATTTGCAGACTATTTCAGCACTTCTGCAAATTTTTTGGCACATACAAGAACCGTTTCAATGCATCCGAAGATTACTTTAGCACATATAGGGAACAAGATTGCGCATACATTTAGCTTAATTCATTAATTAATTAATTTTTTTTTTAAATACGCATTTTTAGATTGGGGCTTTTAGGCTTTCTTTTAGCACATTTAATATTTTCTACAACGCTTCTAATGTATGTTTTAACACATATGTATGATCTTTTAGCGCATGTAGGTTGTAACTAAACAAGGTTCTGAGTCTGATGCCTTTTGTAGACAGGACATTTTCTGGCTTAAAAAGAACCAATCTAGGATAGTCACATCTGGTTTTAAAAAGAAGCAACCCTAGGATAGACATGGATTAAAATGAAGCAATCTAGGATAGTCACCACACAATGATTTTTGCAGTTAAAATGAACAACTTGTTTTTCGTGAAGCAATTATCCTCACATAGTTTAGATCATTGTGATTTGGGCTCTAAAAAGAAAACTATTTGCTTTGTCTGCAGCAATAGGTCTATGTTCTCCCCTTAACTGGGTGATCAAAATACCAGAACTGCCTTTTTAATTCATGCAATTTTACATTCTTTCTTAAATCCTTTAGAAGGCCTTCTCTTGTGAAAAAAAGTACTCACCCAAGAGGAATGACCTAAGTGGGTTCAAACCAAAGCTAGGTTATTCCACCCCACTCTAAAATTTAAAGCAAATATGGGGAAACCCACTTTTTCTAGAAGTGTGCAAGATAACCATCCCCAAAACCTTTGTTCTAAAGGTTGGGAGGTCTCCTAAGGGAGTTTATTATTGCCACTCCGAATGGAAACCCTTACTAAGAACCTAGTGTAGTGGCCAACCGTGTCAGTTTCTAAACATCATAATAATCACAATGCAAGGGGAGGGAAGAATCTACCCCCAAGACACTCACCATATAACTACCAAGGACTGTTTGCTCAGGGGATCCAGTACCCACTTCCGTCACTCTGAGTATGCACTTGGAAAAGACAAAAACACAGGCGCCCCTTCGGGGGTGACACGACTGTGTGAGTCGACGCAGTTCTAAGATGTGGGTTGTTGATTATTATGATGACCTACTTGAGCACTAAGAGTGAGTTTGCCTAAATTGTCTGTTCTGTGCAAAAACCTGTGAAAATATTTTGAACATACACTCGATGTTTAGTATAGGGCTTAAAAGAATAACTGTTTTCAGAGTGTTTGTTGTGTTTTCCTCATGTTAAATCAGATTAAGATCATCCAAGAAAAGACTAAAAAATTGATTGAATCAGCCTTTCTACCAAAATTTGAGTTTCTATCATCATTAGATTAGCTACATCCCCAATATCTTCTATGCTTAGAGATTGGAAATCCACCAAGTTTGTTAAGAAGCCAATTGCCAATAGGATCAAGAAACCTAGGAAACATTTAGGTTACAAAAATACTTTGCAACAAAGGAAATTCCTTTACCAGAGTCAAAATGTCTTGCTTCACTATCATGAATTCCTTCATAGGTACCAAGATTTTGTTAGGGGATTTACTGACGAATACGTTGTAGAGCCTTTGTATTCCCGAGCCTATTTCCAATGAAGAGCTCTATCTCAACGACATAATCACAATCAACCTCTTGAGTTCAATTTCATACCACAACCCTCAATTAAATATCCCACTCATCCCAGCCAAATCATTCACTGATCTTGAAAACAAACTAGGCTATTTGATACACTTATTTTTTTTGAGACTAGGATCAAATCTAAAAAAATGCATCTTTTCAAGCAAGTTTCTAATTATTGATTCAACTTCCCCAACAAGATTCTGATATCCTTTCATCTTGGAAGCCACAATCAAGAGCTAGAAACACCATTTGATCATATCATAGGATTTTCATCTTATCAGATCAAGACATCATCATTTTTTTGTACTTCTCAAACTTGTGATCTAAGTTTAGAAGAACATTTCAAAATCATATGCCTATTTTTACAAGATCTCAATACAATAAGCTAAGAGAGTATATTCAACGAGAAGCTCATATCCTAGTAATTCAAGAAGAAGGTGAGAGTAGTAATCCCATTTACAACGTGACTTACAATCCCATTTTCAACAACAATATGGATTGATGAGCCCAAAATATGTTCATAGTTTGGATATTATGATGAACTTTTAATGCCTTTACTTTTGTTATTCATGGTTGTATAAAACTCTTTTGAAACTTTTTATGGGGATATCCTGTAGCAAAACATTTGCATATTCCTGTAGCTTATTGTGTTGACTTGACTACATTTATTACCCCGTTGACTCCCTAAATGACTGGTATATCGCATATAGTTTTTGAATGATGAAATAGATTTAAATGTGTGATTAATGAACTAATATTGTGTATGTGCCATATGCCTTTTCTTTCACAGGCTGTTGAAGAATGATCGAGTCAAGCGCAGCCGATCTTAGCCTTGCAGTAAAGTCCATTTCCTGCATGACTTCGAGGAAGCTTCGGCGAAGACTCTTTGACCGAAACCGTTAGGAAAGATTTTTAATGATAGTCAATCTGGAAAGAGTGGAGTGCTCTAGATTCTCTCTGGATCGGGTTGAACGCATAAATTCATTTATGAAGTTTGTTCCTTGATTCTGGGATACACTTTACTTCCACGTCTTTCTTTGATAGGGTTAGTTAGTTAGTTGCTCTCCTGATTTTAAATAAAGTACTCCTGTGCGAGTGAGAAGGGAGATGATAGTTAGAGTAAGATAGAATCATAGTGATAGAAAGATAGCAGATATCATGTAAGAGTCAGTATGATAATGAAAAGCAGAATCTGTTTGACAAGAGATAGAGTTTGTTGTTAGTTTATATCAACAAAGCAATGTATACCATTCTGTTTTCATGAATAAAGTTTGATGAAGTTCTGAGTTCAGCACCTGCGTAATCAGTAGATGCTTCCTAAGGGGGCCCACTTAGTAAGTATCTGTAGCTAGTTAGTTAGCTGTTCTTTTTTGTTGATCTTCAGTTAGCTTTCATCTCTGAAGTTTTCATACAAACTCAATTTTGTATTGCTCCTGCAGCATAGGGAATCCATCCCTATGCCTGTTCCTGCAGCATAAGGCCAGTTCATAGTTTGTGTTTCAGTCGTAGCTGTCATATTTTCTGTTTTAATTAAATCATAGTTGAGTTAAAGAACTTTGCATTACCTTCCTGTAGCATAGATATAATTCCTTTCAAGTATTTATTTCTGCTAAGTTTTGACCGAAACTAGTTCTTAGTGCATATATTGTGCTGCGCCATTTAAAGTATACGTCCCCTGGTTTGACAAGTAAATGAACGTCCATACAGAGATATTAGTCACTTGTTGGAATGTCCAATTCCCAGGAAAGGTTTTACTATGATTTTCATATCCTTTTGTGGGTGCGACCATTTTTGGCGCCGTTGACGGGGATGGCGTTAAACTAAGGATTTGTCAGAAGTCATTTTTAGTATTAGTTTAGTTTGTTAGTCAAAAATTTTCAAAATCTTTCAAACCACCATTCATCGTATTGCATGCATAGAAGAAAAAGAGACACATTGGGAAGGTTCCTCCCTAAAAACCTATTTGTTGAACTACCATTTGACCCAGCTGACAACGAACCTAAGGAAAATCCATTCACTTTGTTATTCCAGCAAGCAAACATGGCAAATAATCCACCTAATAATCGACCTCCTGCTTTTGAGTTTCCCATTGTTCCCCAATGAGATACTGACAATCTTAAGAATATACCTTCTTCACTACTTCCAAAATTCTATGGCCTATTCATAGAGGACCCTGAAACTTTTCTGTTTGAGTTTGATGTCCTCTGTCGCAGTTATGACTACAACTCAGACACTCATAAACTGAAGTTACTTCCTTCCACCTTGAAGGAGGGAGCTCTCAGATGGTTCATGAGTCTGGGAAGATGCATTGTTGATAGTTGGGTAGCCATGCAGGCAAAATTCCTTGAGAAGTATAAGGAATATTGTTAGAGTGCTAGCAAAGGTGATGACATATTCCGAATTCAGCAGAAGGAGGATGAAAGTCTGGAAGATTATATTTTCAGATTTTTGTTTTCACTAAAGAGGAACTCAAACCATACTCTCAACGAGGACTCTCAGAAACTACTCTTTCTAAGGGGAATTAGTGATGCATGTATAGACGCCTTGGACCTGATGGGAGGAGGTGATATAACCCAACTGTCTTGGGATGATATAAAGAAAATATGTCTTAACTACTCCCAAGTAATAGTTAAGAAAGGTCAAGGTCATCATGCTACAGTGGGGAAGTCTTCTTCTGGTGGAGTTTCTCAGATGGAAATAACAAATTTGTTGTCTGACTTCAAGCAGGACATCATTAATAATATGGCTACACAACTGGACACTATGCAAGCTTAGAAGAAATATGAGGAAGTTGAGGCAATTTTGGCCGAGTTCTATCTATATTGTAGATAGAAGAAGCGTGACTATAGATGCAAGATGGTGGCTAATTTGGAAGCTAAGCAACTACCTACTGACTTCAAGCTAGTAGAAGGTGATGATTAAGTGTTCTTTGTTGCACAAAGGAGACCATGGGCCCAAAGACAAGGTATGCCTCAAGATCCTTTAACTTTTGGTAATCCTTATTTTGGCTATAATAACCAATGGCAACATTCATATGGACCACCACCACCCTAGAATCCACCTCAACCAAGTTGGCCTAATTATCAGACCTCGCAATGGCAATCTCCTCAAGGAGGTTGGCAGCAGCCATAAGGACAATGGACCCCACCTTCAGGTAATTGGCAGCAAAATCCTCAATGGAGAGGTCCTCAGCAATGGCAAAACTAGTCCTCTAGATTCATGCAACTTCCACAGCCGCAACCACAGGCCCTTATGCCACCTCTTGCAGCAACTGCCACAAATACTGGACCTCCAAAACAAATGCCTATGCCTACCCAGCCATTGCCAAATCCCAATAATAGGCAACAGCAGTAGCCACAGCAGCCTACGTATCTTGCCGAAGCCAACCAATATCAAGCTTATGCCTTAAACGTTAATGACATCCATTTGAGGTCTGGAACCACTTTACTTGCTCCAAAACTACCTCTAATTACTGAAATACTAGATTCTCCCCTTGAAGAATCTACTACACTTGCTGATCTTACTGAGCATATGCCTATACTTGATACGGTTTCTAAGGAGCCTGTTTTGCAAAGTCAAGACAAACCACCTTTTCCTCAGAGGTTGCAAAGTACTGCATTTAAATCTATGGAAGAACCCACTTTTGACATTTTGGATCAGTTCAAAAATGTATAAATTCAAATCCCCTTATTTCAGGCTATTAAAGATGTTCCCATTTTTAGAAAAGCTATTAAAGAGGCCTGTTTGAAGAAGTCTGGACGAAAGAAAAATGATCCCCAAACAATCCATGTCTTAGGGAAATTGGCTAATATAATGTTGGGAAATGTAGTCATCCCAAAGTATATTGACCCTGGAAGTCCTATAGTGCAAATACATATAAATGGCCAAATTGTAAAAAATATTTTGATTGACTTAGGAGCTGCCATTAATGTCATGACAAAACATACTATGGACTCCTTGAACATTTCAAACATTAGGTCTACATCCAC
This sequence comes from Sequoia sempervirens, assembly GCA_007258455.2. Taxonomy (NCBI): domain Eukaryota; kingdom Viridiplantae; phylum Streptophyta; class Pinopsida; order Cupressales; family Cupressaceae; genus Sequoia; species Sequoia sempervirens. The sequence continues at coordinate 76,232,981 of VDFB02000363.1, read as the reverse complement.
AGTTCTGCAGCTTGCAGATAGCTCCACAGTTAAACCTGATGGGATGGTGGAAGATATAATTGTCACTCTTGAATCTTGGGAGTATCTAGCTGATTTCACAATATTATCAGTTAAGGCAACTTTAGGAGGGTATCTAGTTATCCTTGGTAGACCATGGTTAGCAACTGCTAATGCTTTTATAGGATGTCATTCTGGAGATATGACCATTTCTGATGGATAGTCCACAAAAAAATTGGCTCTGTATCTGCCTGCTAGACCTCAACCAGATTTGTCCCAACCTATTTGGCCAAATGAGGGGGAAGAAACTGAAGAAGCCAATTCTTTGACTCAATTAATGATGCTTCAAAATGATCCATTCTCACAACTTCAGAGTGAGGATGCTTTTCTTTTTCAAATTCTACAGTACAACTCTGATACAGGTAGTTCATCTGATCCAAGTGGCAGCCATTTACAATGTTTCCTGCAGCAACCAAATTCTGAGAGTTCACTGCCTAAACTTCCAGTAATTTTCAATAACTTGCTTCCAAAAGAGGTACAAATATCACCTGTAGATTCTATGAGTAATCTCACAAAGCAGATAGAATTGTCTCCAGGTCACTGTTTGAATATCAATAGCAAGCTGTCACAATCTCAACAGGCTATCTTATTAAAAATGCTACAAGATCAGCATAAAGCTTTTGCATGAGAATATGGGGACATGCAAGGAATAGATCCTCGAGTTTGTACTCACAGGATATATATCAAAGAAGATTGTTACCAGTTAGACAACCTCAAAGAAGAATAAATCCAACACTTAGAGAAATAGTTAAAAGTGAGCTTCAAAAATTGCTTGATGCTAGTTTTATTTATCCAATCTCTAACAGTCAATGGGTTTCTCCATTAGTTATTGTTCCCAAGAAAGGTGGAAAATGGAGAGTGTGTGTAGATTACAGAGAGTTGAACACTGCCACTAAAAAAGATCACTTTCCACTACCATTTGTAGACCAAGTACTGGACTCACTGTCTGGCAAAAGATATTTTTCCTTTTTGGATGGTTACAGTGGGTACAATCAGATAAAAATTGCCCCTAAAGATCAAGATAAGACCACTTTTACCTGTCCATGGGGAATATTTGCTTATTCGGTCTTGCCTTTTGGTCTATGCAATACGCCAACAACATTTCAGAGAGCAGTAATTAGTATCTTTGCTAATATATCTCATGACTGTATGGAGATTTATATGGATGATTTCACTACCTATTGAGTCACATTTGAAGAAACACTGGTGAATTTAGAAAAGGTATTGAAAAGGTGTAGAGAGCAAAATTTGTCTCTAAACAGTGAAAAGTGTTTTCTAATGATGGAAGAAGGTATTGTTCTAGGTCATCATATTTCAAAGAATGGAATTCAGGTCGACCCTGCTAAAATTGAAGTTATTCTGAATTTACAAACTCCTGCAAAACAAAAAGATGTTAGAAGTTTCCTTATCCATGCAGGGTATTATAGAAGGTTTATAAAAGATTTCAGTAAAATTTCCAGTCCACTTTATGCCTTGTTAACTAAGGATTCTCAATTCGAGTGGACAGAGGCCTATGAAATTTTTTTCCTACAACTAAAGGACTTGCTTACTCAAGCCCCTGTTCTTCAAGGTCCAAAATGGAATTTTCCTTTTCACATACATGCTGATGCCTCTGATTTTGGTATAGGAGCAGTTTTAAGTAAAAAAAAAATTCAATTGAGCATGCTATCTACTTTATCAGCAAGAACCTTCAAGGTCTTGAGCTCAACTATACTGTTACAGAAAAGGAATTGCTTACAGTAGTGTATGCTTTGAATAAATTTAGACATTATGTCACAGGTTATCAGATATTCCTCCATACTGACCATGCAGCAATCAAGTATCTGATGAACAAACCTACAATTTCTGGTAGATTGGCAAGATGGCTCCTGTTGTTACAAGAATTTGACATTACAATAATTGACAAACCAGGAAGAGCTAATGTTGTAGCTGATTTTTTTATCAAGACTTCAATCAGTTGCACCTGATGAACACGAGGTCATTGATGATAGGTTCCCAGATGAACACTTATTTTTTATTGCTGCACATACACTATGGTATGTAGACATTTCCAATTATCTAGCAGCAAGTAGAATACCAGCCCACTTTTCTCCAAAAGAAAAGAAATTGTTAATAGAGAAAAGTTTTAACTTTTCATGAATTACAAATTGTCTGTTTTATACTGGAGCTAGTCAAGTGATGCAAAGATGTGTAAGAGAGGATGAGACTTATGATATCTTGCATGCTTGCCATGATGAACCATGTGGGGGACATTTTGCAGCAAAAAGAATATCAATGAAGATTCTTACAACAGGGTACTACTGGCCAACATTACACAAAGATGTTGTGGCCTATACAAGGAAATGTGACAGATGCCAACATATGAGAAGACCAACCAAGTCAGATGAAATGCTACTATATTCACAGGTAATAGTCACCCCTTTTGATAAATGGGGAATGGATTTTGTAGGACCAATTGATCCACCATCAAATGGCAAGTCATACATTCTAGTTTGCACGGACTACGTAACAAAGTGGGTTGAGGTAAAAGCTATGACTCATGCTCGAGATAACAAGGTTGTTGAATTTATGTATGAACAAATTTTCACTAGATTTGGAGTTCCCAGAGAGCTTGTAACTGATCAAGGAACTCAATTCACATCGAATCTGATCACTGCACTAATAAATGACTATAAGATCAAACATAGGAAGTCCAGCCCCTATCACCCTCAAGCCAATGGTCAGGCGGAGGTAACAAACATGGAAATTGAGGTGATCCTAACAAATACAGTGCAACTCCATAGAAAAGATTGGAGCAATCGACTTCCTGAAGCAGTTTGGGCCTACAGAACTACATGGAAGACAACAACTGGGTTTACACCTTTTGAGCTGCTTTATGGGAAAACATGCATGTTTTCCATATAATTTGAACACAAAACTTTGAGGACAGCTTTTGAACTCAATATGGAAATATCTGAAGCACAGAAGGACCGTCTCCTACAGCTAAATGCTTTGGATGAAATGAGAAAAGTAGCCCTACAACACACAGAAGCAATCCAATAGCAAAGGAAGAAATGGCATGATCAACACATCAAAACTAGGAAATTTTCTGCCGGTGATTGGGCTCTGTTATATGATTCTAGATATCAAGAGAATCAAGGTAAGCTCACAACACGCTGGCTTGGCCCCTATGAAGTTGAGAATGTGTTTGACAATGGAGTTGTACAGCTGGTGACAATTGATCTAGTCCATTTCAAATTGCTAGTTAATGGCCACCGACTTTGGTTGTACCATAAACCAGTTTCAAAAAAGAATTCATGCAGCAGTTCATTCAGGTTCCTCCCGCTACTCTTCTTGCAGCTGAAGGCTTTAGCCTTTCTCCTGTAGCTTCACCGTAATTCTGAAAAAAGCATGCTCATAATAAAGGTTTTCTTTTTAAAAGGAAACCACTTTTTCTCCATTCTCATTTATCGCCCCATCTCACTTCTTTATCTTCCATCCATCCATTCCATCCATTCATCTCATCCGCCCACGTCACCATCCACTTCATCCATCCGCATCACCCTTAATTAAGATATCATTCCCAACTATCAACTCATGCAGATGCTGTCATCTTTCTTCACACGTACATGCAAATATCAAAGGTACACCATATCTTTTGTTATCACATATTTGATTTATTTTATTCTATTCATTTACTGCTATGACAATACCAGTCATTATTACCCGATCTCCGCCTATTCTTTAATACATGTGAGGACACATGTCATACTCTAAGTAGGGGGTGGGGTAATCCACCTTTTAAAACCTGTCTTTTTGCCGCTGCCATAACTGCGCAAATAACCTTTCTTTATTATTTTTCCGGTACTTTCCAAATATGATCATATGTCCTTCTTTATTGCATGTTTTTCTTGTAAATTACGATTAAAACTGCTTGTTCAAAAAGTTTATTTTTGGAAAAGAAAGAAATGTGATGGCACGACAGAAGAAAAACCAGAGTAGAAAGGGAAACAGAGAATTTGAATTTTCAACAAGGAATTGAGTTCAGCTAGGGGAAAACTGTGAACATGGGTAGTCAGCTGGTGCGACATGAGCCTGTAGCTCATGAGTTATTATTGCAAAATCCTCAAACAGTCCACGCATTCAGCATCTATGGATGGTTAAACTATTTCTTGAGTTTAAATGCTTTTGATGAGGAGGCTGCTGGAGAATTTTTGAGAATCCTTTCTGAAGGGGAAGCCACTGTATGGGGTCTAACGGTTGTTGCAACTAAAGAAAAAATTGCTGAAGTAACTAGGCTTCTAGCCGTTGGAGAAAATTTTTCTTCAGATGCTGCTGCTGCAAGGGCTGAGTTTTCAATGCCCACTGATGGACCTTTGGAAGTCTCCAAGTAGGGATGCAAGTGGGTATCATTGCCTCCTCCTTATTCAGAATATGCCGCTTACATAATCAGGTATTTAACCTGTGAAGGTCGTTTCTCCTACCTGCATTCGTATCATTTCAAATTATTAAGTCATATGAGGCATGGGTTAGTTGTAAATGTTCTGAATTTCCTGTTAAAATTTCTAGAACAAAGTGCCCACGGAACCCAACAAGGGAAAGATAATTATGTTTCTCACCATGGCCTTATCAAATTATTGATTGAACGCTCTTTGAGAGATGTCTCACCTCTTTCCTGGCAACAATTCATTGCCCAAAAGAGCTTGCAAATTCCACAACCCCCTAGGGTACTTACCCCATGACCTCAGAAAAAAGAAGAAAGAAATTGCGTCTACCAGTAGAATAGGGCAAGGGTCATCTACTCCTGTAGCACCTGGTCCTGTAACTCCCCCACCAAAATCTTCTGCTCGGGTACAAACTAGGTTTGCCACTAGGAGAGAGAAGGGAAAAACAAAGGCAGGTGAGTCGTCTAGGGCAGAACAAACCCCAGAGTTTAACCCTTGTTCTCAGAAAAGGAAATGTTCTTCTCCTGTAGCACCTTTCCCTGCAGCCATCTCTCCTACAACAACACCTATTGCTAACACCAATTCACCATCATCCTGTGGCAGGGCAGAGCCCTCTAAGCAGACCAGAAAAAGGAAGGTTACCAGAACATCTCCTGCAGCCGCACCAGTGCCAAGAAGAGTTTCCACAAGGAAACAATATAAGACCTCCCCTGCTTCACCTCAACCAGAGGTTATTGTAATTTCATAAGGGTCTATAGGGTTTGAATTTGATGTTTCTCAGAATGTGTCCGAAAATGGTGCACAGAGTTCATTCGTTCCTGAAGAGGAACAAGTTGAGACAAATGAAATGAAGCATAATGAGCAAGGGTTACCAAATCTTGATGACTTGGCTACCGCTGCTATGCAGTTTTTAGAGGAAGCACAGTCTTCTCCACTGCAGCAACAAGAATTCATCTTGCAGCAAGAGCAGGAACTGACTGAACAATTGAATGTGCCTAGTGAAGCTACATTTCACCCTGCAACCTGCAAAGCCATTGTTGTTTATAAGAAGACATTTTTGATTGAGTTTCTGGAATATGTCAAAGCTAACTGGGAAACAGTTACATTACAAACCCTGACTTTCCGGCACATAGCCCAGACTGACATGCAACAAAGTCTATGGGAGGTAGAAAGGAAGAAACAGAAAAAGGAAATTGAAAGTCAGAAGCAGGAAATTGTTGAGTTGAAAGCAAAAATGGATGAAATGTTAAAAGTAACTAGTTAGATTATGGAATGTAGACCACCACCTAGAGTTTATGCTCTGTGCCTTAAGGAACAGTTCTTATGGTTCCAACTAATGAGAATTTCCAGAAATCAAGATCCTATACTTCACACTGCTAATGAATTTTACAAGGTATACCAGGCAGCCCCTAATTGGTTAAGAAATTCTCTGTGTGAATTTTATTTACATGGCTTCTTAATTCCATCTAAAACAGAATGGAACCCTCTTCTATATATTGGTGATATCCATTTGAGATCATTTATGTCATGGGCAACAAATGAAGCGAATTATGGCAAGCAATGGGAAATATATGAGGAAGCTGAGAGAAATGAGCCTGTTCCATTACGCTCTCAAAGTTCAAACCCCCATGCAATGTTGAAAGACTAGTTTGCTCTAACATATGGCATTAATAATATTCCAGCCAGAGAGAAGATATTTGATATCAGGAAACAGGTATATAATGAATTTCAGGAACAGTCATATTCATTTTGGAGATTGGCATATACCAGAAGTGAGAAAAGGTGGGAAATATTAACTGTTGGACTAAGAAGATCTGAACCTCACAGTCCCCTAAATTTCACAGCAGCTCTTAAATGATCAAGCAGATATATACAGTTGGGACTTCAAGAGAGATTTGAACTGTGGTTGCCATTGACATTCAGACCTCCTGTGCTAATGTAGCCCCTTTATCCTTATCAGACTACCAATCTTAATGATGATTTAGAAGACCGTAGGTATGAAAGGTGCTAGGCTTTCAGAGGATTTTATTACTAGTTTGGAACTCCATTTCAGAGTCATACAGCAACCACTGACTTCAGAGAAACCACCAGGAAAGTTAATGCTAGAGGACCAACATTAGGCTAAGTAGGGGGCAGTGATAAGCCCAAAATATGCTCATAGTTTGGATATTATGATGAACTTTTAATGCCTTTACTTTTGTTATTCATGGTTGTTTAAAACTCTTTTGAAACCTTTTATGGGGATATCGTGTAGCAAAACATTTGCATATTCCTGCAGCTTATTGTGTTGACTTGACTACATTTATTACCCCGTTGACTCCTTAAATGACTGGTATATCGCATACAATTTTTGAATGATGAAATAGATTTAAATGTGTGATTAATGAATGAATATTGTGTATGTGCCATACGCCTTTTCTTTCGCATCTGTTACCTTTTGTTTTGCAGGTTGTTGAAGAATGATCGAGTCAAGCGTAGCCGATCTCGGCCTTGCAGTAAAGTCCATTTCCTGCACGACTTCGAGGAAGCTCCAGTGAAGACTCTTTGACCAAAACCATTGGGAAAGATTTTTAATGACAGTCAATCTGGAAAGAGTGGAGCACTAGAATCTCTCCGGATCAGGTTGAACACATAAATTCATTTATGAAGTTTGTTCCTTGATTCTGGGATACACTTTACTTCTACGTCTTTCTTTGATAGGGTTAGTTAGTTAGTTGCTCTC